>WNWK01004669.1:0-106434 GCA_009830355.1 Cherax destructor
TCTTGTGTCCCCTAAACTGCCAAAGTACTTGTAAAAACCCTAACCTGGCCACTACAACATCAGTCAGTCTGTTCACACGCAAGTTGCTCCATAAATATGCTTATCATGTTCATTTTTTAAAGTGGGTTATAGATCTACTCAGGCTTCTAACTGCATTCCTATAGCAATCATGTTCATTATTTTTTTTCTCCTAATATTATTCCTAATGCTAGACACAGATATACCAAAGTTATATTCTACATTCTCCTTCTGGGTGCTCTTCTTGGCTAACATATCAACTTTACCAGAAGGGAGTAACCAATGGGGAGGGGATCCATAGAAATTTTACATTAATTCCTTTGCCCCGGGATTTTTGAGTATCTAACGGTTTCTCCAATGAGCATGCTGTTAGGTTTATATGAGTCAAGACTTCAGTATAATTAAATAGTAATGATAATGGAGTCAAGCTCAGTGTCAAAGTTAGTTTTAATGCCATTGGGATTTCAAACAATTCAATTTGCTTTAGACCCCCAGTTGTTAATTCTTATGCCTTGTTCAACAGATTTATTATTGTTCTTAATGGGGAGGTGGCAACCAGAGCAGATGCAGCCCTGCCAGAAACCCTGTTTAGATCCATCATGTATATAACTTGAGATAACTTATTACTACCAGCGGGGGGAGAAATTTCTTCTTGAGCAGTTGCTTTAAAAAGGGTTTTAAAGGGAAAGGGGATTACTAGCAATGAGCTTCTTGGGAGGGACTTGCAGGTATGTGATATTAAATAACACATCTTCCATGGGGGAGTGAAATGCTCTTGTTGCCTACAGTAAACAATTCATGCAGGTTGAAAAACTTAATGTAATTGCTTTTTTTTCAAATCCATTTAGATAAGGAAGGGGGAGAGATCACAAGAAACGCCCGGGGGAAGTATGTGAGAAAAAATGAGATTCAAAGAAGTTTTCCCAAAAAAAGACAGAAGGGACCCCAGAAAGACGGAGAGGTGGTGTAACCATCAAGTTTTGGGACACAATACATGCAACCGAGGAAGAAGTGAAGAGACTGTTGAGTGAGCTTTTGATACCCTAAAAGGGGATGGGGGCCGGATAACATCTCTCCATGGGTCCTGGAGAGGGAGCAGAGGAGCTATGTGTCCACTAACAACATTATTAAAACATCTGTCGAAACAGGGCAACTACCTGAGGTATGGAAGAAGCAAATGTAGTCCCCCTTTTTAAAAAAAAGGGGACAGACACAAAATTAAACTACAGACCAGTGTCACTGACATGTTTTTAAAATCATGGGAAACTTTCAGGGGAAGAGTGGTGAAACCCCCCAGAAAGAAATGAGCTTATTAACGAAGCCAGCATGGTTTCAGGGACGGGAAATCTTTGTCACAAACCTACGGGTTCTATGACGGGGGACAGCAGTAAGACAAGAGAAAGCGGGGGTGTGTAGATTATATTTTTTTGGACTGAAAGGCGTTTGACACAGTTGCACACAAGACATTAGTGAAAAAGCGGGAGGACCAGGCAGGGACAACAGGGAAGGCACTACAAGGATCGGGGAATACCGTCAGGAAGACAGCGCGAGTCATGGTACGTGGCAAGGTGTCAGGGGGCGTCTGTGACAGGGGGTTCCACGGGGGTCAATCCTAGGACCGGTGCTGTTTCTGGTATTGGAACAATATGACTGAAGGAATAGCCTCTGAAGGTCCCTGTTTAAGATGATGGAATTTGATGAAAAGAATTCAATCGGACGAGGCCCCGGCAGAAAAAAAAGGGATCTGGACAGGCTGCAGGCCTGGTCCCGAACTCTTCTGGGTTAAACCCCCTCCAAATGCAAAGTAATGAAGATTGGGGAAGGGCAAGAAGACCGCAGACGGGTACTGTCTAGGGTACGAAAACTACAAACCTCACTCAAGGAAAAAGATCTTGGGGTGAATATAACGCCAGGCACATCTCCTGAGGCGCAATAAACCCAAAATAACTGCTGCAGCTACGGGCCCCTAAAAACCTGAACAGCTTTCCCGACATCTTAATAAGGAATCGTTCAGGACCCTGTACATTGGTACGTTAGGCCCATATTGGACTATGCAGCACCAGTTTGGAACCCACACCTAGCCAAGCACAAGGAAACAGAGAAAGTGAAAAGGTTTGCAAAAGACTAGCCCCGGAGCAAAGGGGGTATGTCCAACGAGGAGAGGAGGGAAATCTACCTGACGGCACTGGAGGACAGGAGAGATAGGGGGGCATGATAACGACATATGAAATACTGAGAGGAATTGATAAGGTGGACAAAGACAGAATGTTCCAGAGATGGGACACCAAAAAAAGGGGGCACAAAGGGAAGGGAAGACTCAGATGAATCACAGGGATGTTAGGGGAAATATTTCTGGAGCAGGAAGAGTGACCCAGGGGGGGGCCCGGGAAAATGCGGGGGCCCGGAGCTGTGACTGACCCCCCGCAACCACATCTATCTGGTAAAACACACACACACACACATATATATATATATAGATGTCGTGCCGATTAGGTAAAACGTTTTTGGGTTAAAAAACAACGCTCTTCTTCCATATAAGACAAGGGAAAATTTTGTATGCAATAATTTCGAAAAAACATTTAACCTAACAAAAAAAATATTTTATTGTGTTTGTTTTTTTTAAATTAATGTTAACGTATCTAAAATATATTTAGTTGGGTTAGGTAAATTAAATTGCGCTAGTTGTAATAAGGTTAGGTAGGTTTTTAAAGTTTTTCTTGGTAAAAAATTTAAAATTTTTTTCATTAACATAAATGAAAAATATATCTTTAAACGTATAAAAAAAATTTTAGAAAGGACTTAATTTTAAAAGAGTTTTGTAATTTACCCGTTTTTTAATCGCACGACAAAATATATATATATATATATATATATATATATATATATATATATATATTAATGTTGGCCATTAGAAAATTCAATTGCCCTTTTAAAATTTTTATACTTTTAATATATATTTTTCATTTAGAAAGTAAAATTTATTGTACCCAAGAAAACCTTTTTAAATTTTGAAAAAGGTTTTTTTAAAACCTTTCAAAATATTTGATAAGACATTAATTTTAAACAAAAACAAAAAAAGTTTTGAAATGTTTTTCAAATACACAAATTTTCTTTTGGGGTATTTATTTGAAAAAAAGTTTTTAACGGCAAAAATTTTATATATATATATATATATATATATATATATATATATATATATATATGTCGTGCCGATTAGGTAAAAATTGGGTTTTGGCTTAATACAACGCTCACCTTGCCATATAAGACAAGTGAAAATTTTTGTATGCAATAATTTCGCCAAAATCATTCTGAACATAACAAAAAAAATTTTATTTCATTGTGTTTTTTTATTATTAAATTAATGTTAACGATTAAAATATATTTGTTGGGTTGGCTAAATTAAAATTTCGCTTGTTGTAATAAGGTTAGGTAGGTTTTCAAAGTTTCTCTTGGTACAAAAATTTTAAATTTTCATTAAATAAATGAAAAAAATTTATCTTTAAACGTATAAGAGAAAATTTTAGAAAGGTCTTAATTTTAGATAGTTCTTGTAATTTACCAGTTTTTCCTAATCGGCCGACAAAAAATATATATATATATATATATATATATATATATATATATATATATATATATATATATATATATATATATATATATATATATATATATATATATATAGGTAATATATAGGAGGTACCACCTCTAGAACTTGATTGGGACCCTTCCTCAGAGAAGACGATAAACGTACCTCAGGAAAACTCGAGGTTCTCCTCGGAGCTGTTTGAATATTTTATTCTTCTACCACCCCCCTACATATGATATATGAATGCTTTATTAATAGACAGAATACATTGATAGAAAACACAAACATGAACATGAATACAATGGTACAATATAGTATCAAAGATTATAAATCTCCTCCAGCTCCTCCGAAACGGACGCGAGCCAAGTATGCAGCATGCGTTTTCCTCTGGTTGGCCACGCTGAGACGCTGGAACATGAACGTGGCTGCCCTTGGGTCCCTGGTGGTGTCGATGAGTCTGAACCCAGTTCTTTAAGAAACGTGTTGCATTTTTCCCCATGCTCCCAAGGTCTCCTGATCCCACTGGGACAAATTTATACTGTTGGCTTATGTCCCTGTACTTGCCGATCTTGTACTCCTCTCTGTGGTCAGCAGCTCCTCCCTGTCGCCCAACACTGTGATGGATGTAGGTGTCAGCCAGTGTCGACACACAGGTATAATCCCATGCTAAGAGCTTGCCATTCTTCCAAGGATAGATGGTGATCCCGTCGGGGCGGTTTGCTGGGTTGTGGGTATTGTTGGCTGCTAGTGATCGAGGCTCTCTCTCGGCTGGGCATCCAGCTGTAGCGAGGGTTCTCTTTATGATATCGTTGACCTCATTGTGTCTTGCATGCCAACCCTTGGTTTTAGAACAGTTAAGACCATGTAGACCATATTGGTCGGCTTTGCGCATCGCCGCAAATACACGTATATTCCGTGTGAATAGGGGCAGCAAGGCGCAGAGCCACTGCAATACGAAGGGTCTTAGGGTCCAGGCGTGTTCCCATGGCTGAAATGGGAACTGTTTGGAGGAAGTCCCCAGAGTGATGTGCACTCACAGCTAGGAGACGGGCAGTCTCCTGTCTGATGTTACGGCCCTGAGCATATTGGCAAGTATCTTTTCAGTGATGGGGCCGTCCCAGCTTGACTGTTTGTAGGCCAGTTCTTCACTAGGTTTTGGGTTGGAGCAGCAAGAGTCTCCCATTCAGTGATGGCACTGGTGTAGCTAGGGTCCTGTATTCCTGCAGAAACACTGAGGTTGTTTTATATATATATATATATATATATATATATATATATATATATATATATATATATATATGTCGTGCCGATTAGGGAAAACTTGATTTTAAATAGAACCTCACCTTGCCATATAAGAAAGTGAAAATTTGTGTATGCAATAATTTCCCAAAATCATTCTGAACATAATGAAAAATATATTTAATTTTTTTTGTTTTTTTTTAAATTAATGCTAACGTATCTAAAAAATATTTGGGGTTGGCTAAATTAAAATTTCGCTTGTTTAATAAGGTTAGGTAGGTTTTGTTTTTTTAAAAATTATAAATTTACATTAACAAAAAAAAATATCTTAAACAATAAAAAAAAATTTTAAAAAGGACTTTTTTGATATTTTCATGCCCAAGTTTTACCTAATCGGCACGACATATATATATATATATATATATATATATATATATATATATATATATATATATATATATATATATATATATATATCCCATTAGGAAAAACTTAATTAGAAAGAACTCCAAAAATTAAGTCCTTTCTAAAACCTTATACGTTTAAAAGATATTTTTTTTTAATTTATGTTAATGAAAGAATTTATAATTTTGCCCAAAGAGATTTCCCGGGGGGTCAACGCCCCGGGGCCCCGGTCTGTGACCGGGCCCTCATGGTGGATCAGAGCCGATCAACCAGACAGTTACGCGGGCCCGCACGCAGTCCGACGTACAAACCCGCCCGGCTGGTCAGGTCCCACTTTAGGTCCCTATCCAGTGCCTGCTTGAAGACAGCCAGGGGTCTTTGGAATCCCTCTTTTTACGCGGGGAGGCAGTTGAACAGTTTTGGGCCCCCCTGTCACTTATTGTGGGTCTTTCAACATGCTAGTCGCCCCCTGTTTTTCATTGGGGATGTGGGATCGTCTGCCGAGTCTTAGTTTCAGGATGTGATTTTCGTGTGCAAGTTTGGTACTAACCCCTCTTGGTTTTTCCCAAGTTTTTAAAAAAAGTATTTCCCGCCTGCATTCCCGGGAGTACAGGTTTAGGGAAATCGTTCCCCCCTAATTTAGGTGGTTTATCGCAGTTATTTTGCCGTGAAGGTTCTCTGTAAATTTTCAAGGTCAACAATTTCACCGCCTTGAAAGGTGCAGTTAGTGTGCAGCAATATTCCAGCCTAGATAGAACAAGCAACCTGAAAGTGTCATGGGTTGGCATCCCCGGTTTTGAAGGTTCTATTATCCATCCTGTCATTTTTTTAACAGATGCGATTGCTACAGTGTTATGGTCCATGAAGGTGAGATCCCTGACATGGTCACTCCCAGGTCTTTGACATTAGTTTTTTGTTCTATTGTGTGGTTGAAATTTGTTTTTTAATCCGATGAAATTTTAATTTCCCCCGTTTTCATATCGGGTAATTGAAATTTCTCATCATTGAACTTCATATTGTTTTCTGCAGCCTTTTAAAGATTTCATTGATGTCTGCTTGGGTTCTTGCAGTGCCTTCAAGGGGAATGTCCCCTTAATTTATTTGAAAAAATCACAATAATTTAATAATAAAAAAACAATAAAATATATAACAAAAAAAGGGACAAAATGCTGGGAAAAATACCCAAAAACCCCCGGGCGTGCCCATAGCAGTGCTCCTTCCCATATGACTGTCTACCTACTACCTTTACTACTACCTTTACTACTACCATTACCACTACTCCTACATTTCCCACTCTTTGTCCCCCTGCCCGCCTATAAATACCCCCCCTCTGTCTCTGTGTGTTAGTGTGATTTGTTTCCAAGTCGGGCCGAAACGTCGTCGTAAGCTCCTCTTTATATGTGCGGGTTGTGTTTCAAAAAAAATATTTTTTTTTTGTTAGAGTCAGAATGATTTTGGGAAAATTATTGCATACAAAAATTTTCGTTGCCTTATTCGGAAGAAGAGCGTTGCTATTTGGGGCCAAAAACGCAAGTTGTATCTATATGGCACGAATCTAACTCCCAAAAAATTTTTGTACTGCGTTGAATATGGATAATAGATGTAAGGAGACTAACACCAGGTACCCTTTAAAAAGCTAGATGAACAGAGGGAACACATATAAGACAACACTCAGGGACCTTCATACTGCTAGATGAACAGAGGCAACCATAAACTAAAACTAGGACATTCATACTGCTAGGGGAATACAGGCAAACATATAAGACTAAACCCAGGTACATACATACTGCTAGAGAATACAGGCAAACATATAAGACTAACACTCAGGCCTTCATATTGGAGGTGAACCGGCAACACATATAAGACTAACACTCAGGTACCTTCACACTGCAAGAACACAGGCAACACATATAAGACTAACACTCAGGTACCTTCTACTGTAGGTGAACAGAGGGAACACATAAAGACAACACCAGGTACCTTCTTCTAGGTGAACACAAGCAACACATATAGACTAACATCAGGTCCTTCCCTACCCAGGGGAACAGAGGCACACATATAAGACTAACACTCAGGTACCTTTCCCCTGCTAGGGGAACACAGGCAACACATATAAGACTAACACTAGGTACCTTGATACTGCTAGGGGAACAGAGGCAACACATATAAGATAACACTCAGGTACCTTCTACTGCTAGGTAAAAAACAACACATATAAGACAAAACCAGGGACCTTCATACTCAGGGAACACAACAACACATATAAGACTAACACCCCAGGTACCTTCATACTGCTAGGGGAACAGAGGCAACACATATAAAACTAACACTAGGGACCTTCATACTGCTAGGTGAACACAAGCAACACATATAAGACTAACACTCAGGTACCTTCATACCGAGGGGAACAGAGGCAACACATATAAGACTAACACTCAGGTACCTTCACACTGCTAGGTGAACACAGGCAAACATATAAGACTAACACTCAGGTACCTTCATACTGCAGGTGAACAGAGGAAAAACACATATAAGACTAACACCCAGGTACCTTCATACGCGGGTGAACACAAGCAACACATAAAGACTAACACCCAGGTACCTTCTACGTAAGTGAACACAGGCAAAAATAAGACTAACCCCCAGGTATTCATACCTGGTAAACCCAAAGCAACACATAAAGACAACCCCCAAGCATTCATACAGCTAGGTGAACACAGGAAAAACATAAGACTAACACCCGGGCCCGGACTTACTGGAAAACTTTTGGGAAAACAGACCTTTTCCACTGTCCTCTATCGAAGGGGTTTTTTTTAATTGATCTAAAAAAGAATTTTGACCCAAAGGAAAGAGATTTAATTTTTAATTTTTTGAATACAAATCCTTCGCCATCTGATTGACAAAAATCGTTATGTATTTAGTAAAATATAATTTGGGTTTTTTTTTCAAAAATTTGCATTGTTTTCATTTGTAAAATAAAAAATTTTATATCTAATTCTGTTATTATTCGTGTCAAAGTTCCCTTCAAAATCATTTGATAACTTAAATGAAACTCAATTAAACTATATAAATACGTGAAATATATTTGATATGAATCATAAAAACCGTGTTGTTATCCTAATAATATAACAGTTTAAATTTAAAAAAAAATATAAGTATTATATGTTAAAATAAAATTTTAAAAAAAAAATATATTGATATTTATTAATGATAATAAAAATATTAAAAGCATGTATTCAACATCATAGAGAAATAGGGGGTTATGTTTTGGTCTAGTATAATTTGCATTTTGTTTTAAAAAATAACATAAACCATAATAAATATTCCCTTTGTTAGAAGCTAATAAACCTCCAGGGTTTTTAAACCCCCTCTAGGACAATTAACTATCTGGGTGTTAATGAAGAAAGTTTATTAAATCTCTAGAAGTATAAACCCTGGGTCAAACCTCTAGTGGTATTTTCTCCTGAAATTATTAACCATCTAGTGTTTTTAATCCAACAAAAAAAAAATTATCTTTTTGTTAAATTATTTAATCCCAAATTTAGTAAAATGTAATCAAACATAATTTTTTACTTCTTTTTTTAGGAAGGAGGCAGGAGCAGGGGGGGGCCCGAACTAAACATCAGCAGAGAACCAGCAGGAGGCAGCAGTACTGATACATCCGCAAAAACCAGCAGGGAGGCAGCAGTACTGATACATCAGCAGTGAACCAGCAGGGGGGCAGCAGCACTAATACATCAGCAGAGAACCGCAGGGGGGCAACAGCACTAATACAGCAGTAGGGGAAACCCGCAGGGGCAGCGTATGATACATCAGCAGAGCCCGCAGGAGGCAGCAGCACAATACATCAGCAGTGAACCAGCAGGGGGGCAGGTACTAATACATCAGCAGTGAACCAGCAGGGAGGGAGCAGTACAAACATCAGGGAACCAGCAGGAGGCAGCAGCACTAAAAAGCGTAGGGAACCAGCAGGGGGGCAGCAGTACTAATAACAGCAGAGAACCAGCAGGAGGCAGCAGTACTAATACATCAGCAAAAAACCAGCAGGGGGGCAGCAGTACTAATACAGCAGTAGGGAACCAGCAGGGGAGGGAACACACTAAAACAGCTGGTGAGTTGCAGCAAAAGGTAGACAACTGGGCTCTGACACCAGGTGAGATTAAGCAAAAAGGGGTAAAAAGAGGGATGCAGCAGAAGGGGAAAAAAACAGAGCGGCAGCTGGGAAAAAAACTGCAGAAGAAGGAAGAAGTCCGAGTTAGGCAGAAGGACGGAAGCAGGAGGGAAAACAGAATGGAGGCAGCAAGAGGAAAGCAGAATGGGGGCAGCAAGATGAAAGCAAAAGGGAATGGTAGAAGAGAGGCAGCAAAGTAGAACGGTGAATGGGCACCCTGTGGGTGGCAGAAAGGGAGGCAGGAATGAAGAGGCGGGAATAAAGGCCCGTCTTTGGGAGAGGCAGAAAAGGGGACTCAGAAGAGAGGCAGCAGAAGGAAAAGGGGTAAAAGTAGCATGGATTAAGGAAAAACCTAAACCCCTCGCTGTGTCGGCAACCACGAACATGGGAAAAATAAGGTGTTGAGTCCTCAACCGAATGATTCATTTTAAGAAGTGAAGAATTTAAATGTTCAGTAAGTAAATTTTGGTTTTTTTGGGAAAAGTCAAGGGTTGTTATCATTTAAAACCTGATCTCTGAAACAGCAGCAATTGTACCATTGACTAACATAGTATCAATATTAAAAACCCGGTTCAAAAATATCTACATCTTTTGTTTAAAATTTTGGCATATTCCATGTTCTTTGTGGAAAATTTGGGTCTGGGGGCACCTTCTTAGAATGGGGCAGCAAATTCTTGTTTGGGCCCTTCTCCTGTAGGGATTCCAACTGCTACATCTCGCTACTGTCTCCCAAAATTTGTTCCATCCAATTGCCTCTGCTAAAGATGGATCTGAGGACTAAACACACCAAAAAAATCCCGGCTTCAATTTATCCTTAAGACTGACAGACTCAGAACCTCAATTAGCTCCTTTTCTTCGACTGATGAAATCGTTTTGGGCAAAAGTTTAATTCTAAAACACTTTTAATTTTTCACATTATGTATGTAGCATTCTCAGACCAGTTGACCCGAATTTCCCTCAACGGACAGTTAAAAACTAAAAAAGGATCTTAAACGTTTCCTACGAAAAAGACAAAAAGCAGGAGATTATGATTATGGACAAGGCGGAATAAAGTAGAAAAATTAATCATTTTATAGAGGACAGAGAAAAAGTGGTCACTTTGATAAGTACCTTTCGACGTGGTTAATGAAAGTACCTTCTGGGCGTGGTTAATGATAAGTACCTTCTGGACGGGTTAATATAAGTACCTTTTGGACGTGGTTAATGATAAGTACCTTCTCGACGTGGTTAATGATAAGACCTTCTGGACGTGGTTAATGATAAGTACCTTCTGGACGTGGTTAATGATAAGTTCAATAAAACGCTTAAAACGTTACTTAAAGTTAAGTGGATTGGTTAAACCATTATCAGCTGGACTTGCGACAATCCCTTAAATGTCTGTATTGATTAAAACCCATTAAACAGGTTCCTCAGCGAGACATATTCTTGTTACGGTGGTTCTAGGACTTGTCCATGTTGCTTTTGAACTATTAATTTCAATAGCAGTTACTATATCGGAAGCCCATATGAAAACAACGTAGACTCTATAATAAACTACATAATATTACCTCGAATGACGTCACTGTGCTGTTTACTTATTCTCTGCTTTTAAATTTTGATCATATTTAGAAGATAAATTGGATGAGGGCCCCAGGTCATTCCTCAAGAACATCATTACACAGTTAATTAAGCTGTGTGTAGTTGACTGCAAGTTTATATTTGGGAAAAAGGTTATGCACAAAAAAATTTAATGGCCGTAGAAATCCATTATGTCCTGTGCTTAGTAATTTAGATGTGGAGATCTTTTATAGACTGAATGAAATCCTTCATCACGAAGCCAGAACGTTCAGTTACGTGGATGACATCTTGTGCTTATAGCCGGCTTATTTACACGTGGATATATTTTTCCCAAGACTCATTTCACTTGTCCTGTCTGTTAACTCACACAGGAAAAGGAATTGGGTTACATACTTCCCTTTCTGGATGTTTTGATATACAGATAAAAAAATTAAGTTCACTGTATAATGGAAGACACAAATGTTTTATTCCTATATCCATTACTACTTCAATAATGAGACCAATGTAAAAAATAGTGTTTTTGTCACTATATTTTGAGAGCCTTACGAGTTTACGGCTCCAACTTTCTCGACGAGGAAGTTGAAAGTCCGTGAAACTACGGTGATACTACGGTGAAACTTCGGTGAAACTACGGTGAAACTACGGTGAAACTACGGTGAAACTACGGGGAAACTACGGTGAAACTACGGTACTCTAAGTCGTTTGCATTAGAGGCTTTGATAGCAGCTAGGAAGACGTATTATAGAACTGAACCCATGATATCCCCACACATTAGGAATCAGCTAGTTCTCCTAATAACAAGAATTATTCTAAGAAGATTTATGGAGGGTCAAGAATTTTTAAAAAATTGAGTAGGTGGCGTTTACAGTGACGTGAAGCTGCTGAAATTGATCTTATGCTGGACACACAATGTGAAACCCTTGATATTGGTTTGGCACAAAATAGCACTCGACCGAGTGTGCCACCAAGAACTTTCAGCAAAACTGTAAGAATTTGGAGTCTCGGGAATTTGCTGCCCTCATTAGTGACAATCTTAATGATGGGTCTTATAAAGTAGTTCTCAGTGGAACAGGTTCTGCTAGTCACTAAGTCGATGCCAGTCCTTAACAAAGAAATCTTTTGGTTCATTGTTACTGAATATTTACTCCAATAGACTTCACCACATTCCAGAAACCAATGACTATGTACGTCTCTGACTTAGCTACTTTTGTTTACTCTTCCGCTTCTACGTCTTATGTACCGCGACCAAGTGGCATACGAGGATCTCTAACATCTGCCCAGGATAACCTTCCAACATCTCGTCTACACCGAGACTCATCCTGGGCCTTATATTCTCCTACTCTCCATCCTGCCACAACCACAACGGCCTACTTCTTTTTTTATATTTACACTCATTTACTTAAGTGAAAGAGGAAATGCTAGCTGCTCTTAGAATATTAATCACCAGCCGTCGTTTAACCTGGGAAAAACGATGGCAGGTTACATTTCCTTTTAGAAAATCCAAAACATAATTGTCTCTAGAAAGTATAATGTTAATGTTGGAGCAGTAATAAGAATTAATGGACAAGTCTTATCTCCTGGGGAAGAGGTTAATATCCTAGGAGTGCAATTTTATTCCAAAACATCTATGAAAGATCACGTTATACATCTTGCAAGAATGGCAACAAAGAAGATAACAATATGCACTGCTTTGGTATATGCCTGTCCTCTCTCACCTGCGTCTACTGAATATAAGAGTCATTTCAGCAGAACCTTCATCACCAGAGAGATGTGGGTGGCCTTACTGTTATGCCCAAGGCTAATGTTATTAAAGTCAAACAGGATTATCATGGGTTATCAAGGGTTATTAACTATGAGGTTAGTCTCCCATGATAATCCGGGAAAAATCACTAAATCTGGTTTTTTTATCATTTTTTTCCTCTGCATCAACAACAGTCTAGGAACTACTTACTGCTAAGTGAACAGGCATCAAGCGCATGGACAGTAACACTCTGGTACCTACTTATTGCTAGGTAAACAGCGGCAACAGGTGTAACAATCTAACTCTCAGGTATGTACTTACTGCAAGATGCATATGGCCAATAAATGAAAGGGAGATTAACCCCCAGGTACATTCATACTGCTACGTGAACACAAGAAACACATAATAATAATAATAATAATAATAATAATAATAATAATAATAATAATAATAATAATAATAATAATAATAATAATAATAATAATAATAATAATAATAATATCTTTTTTTCTCAAGTACATGTACAAGGTATACAAGCCTAGATGACATCAATGGCATCTACTATATGAAAGCAGCTTGTTATGCTGAGCATTTCGGGCAAATTAGGTCATTTTTTGCCCCCGGGATGCGCCCCACACAAGTCGACTAACACCCAGGTACCTATTTTACACTGATGGGTGAACATGGACAGTGGGGTGTTTTTGGGGGAAACACGTCCCTAATGTTTTCCAGCCGTCCGGAGAGTCGGTCTGTTACAGACTTACTGGTCCTGACTTACTGGCCCTGACTTACTGGGCCCTGACTTACTGGTCCTGACTTACTGGTCCTGACTTACTGGTAATGAACAGGAACAACACGTGTATGGAAACATGCAGATTTTTTTCCAGTCGTCCTCGAGATCGTACCCGGGTCTTTTTTAAAATTGATCTGAAAGTAACACTGATTGAGCCAATTAAGGCAAATTCTAATTTTGTGAATCAAAACCCTTCACCTGCTGATAGATTATAATCGTTATATTATCTAGTATAATATATTTTGGGTTTTTTTACAATGTAAAATTGAATTGCTTTCTCGTTTGTAAATTAAATAATTCTCTAGCTGATATTGTTATTATTCTTGTCAAATTATCCTTCTAAATTGTTTGCATAATTTTAAAATGAAAACCATGTAAACTTTATAAATTTGTGGAATTATTTTAGTATATGAATCATAAACATCCGAAGTGTTACCCAAATATTAAAGTGTAACCTATGTTTAGAACAAATTAACTCTGTGGCACTTTGGTATCTAGGCACATTCCAAAAGGGAAAAAGGGGGTAAACTAGAAAGAAAGGCGCCCCCTATACAGGCGAAGGCAAAGAATAACAGAGCGGCTAGAAGAGGCCAATTTTCTGAAATAAGTAGGAAGCAAGAAGCCCCTATCACGTGCTTTACATCCTATGGAGAGGGGGCATGGACACTGGGGTCGTCCCACAGTTACTAAAAACAACAGACATAGCCCCACTCCACATAGGGGCAGAAAGCAATAGCAAAGAACTACAGACCAATAGAGCTAACGTCCCATATCCTTAAAAAACTTTGAAAAGGGTTCTAAGAAGCAAGATCACCACTCATCTAGATAACCATCAATTACACAACCCCGGGCAGCATGGGTTTAGGGGCAGGTCGCTCCTGTCTCTCCCAACTACTGGACCACTACGACAAAAGGGCCTGGATGCTCTAGAAGACAAACAGAATGCAGATGAAAATATACAGACTTTGCAAAAAGCCGACAAATTGACCATGGTGTAATAACCAAAAAAGCGTGATAAAGGAATAACAGGAAAAGTTAGTAGATAGATAGAGCTATAATTTCCCAACAAATAGAACACAAAAGTGTAGTCAACAGAGTAAAGTCTGAGTCGGGTACGTTGAAAAGCTCTGTTCCACAAGGCACAGTACTTGCTCCCATCCTGTTCCTCATCCTCATATCAGACATAGACAGGGATATAAGCCATGGGGCCGTGTCTTCCTTTTTAAGATGACACCCGAATTTCTATGACAGTGTCTCCCATTGAAGACACTGCAAGACCCCGGCGGACATCAACCAAATCTTTAAATGGGCTGCAGAAAACAAAATGAAGTTCAATGAAGGAAATTTCAATTACTCCGATATAAAACGTGGGGAAAATTTAAAAATGTCATCGGGTATAAAAAAAATTCCCAACCACACAATAGAGCAAAAAACTAATGTCAAAGGACCATAACATTGTTAGCAATCGATCTGCTAGAAAAATGACAGGATAGATAATGAGAACCTTCAAAACCAGGGGATCCCAAAGGGAAATGATGATACTCTTCAGGTCGCTTGTTCTATCTAGGCTGGAATATTGCTGCACACTAACTGCCCCCTTTCAAGGCAGGTAAAATTGCTGACCTAGAAAATGTCAGAAAACCCTTTCCCGGCACGTATAACTGCGATAAACCACCTCAATTACTGGGAACGCTTGAAGTTCCAAAATTTTTACTCCCTAGAACGCAGGCGGGAGAGATACATTATTATATACACATGGAAAATTCTCGAGGTTTAAATTCCAAACTTGCACACGAGGTCACCCCCTACGAAAAAAAAAAGACTCGACAGACGATGTAACATCCCCCCAATGTAAACCAGGAGTGCCACTAGCACGTTGAGAGACAACACA
The DNA here is from genome assembly GCA_009830355.1 of Cherax destructor. Taxonomy (NCBI): domain Eukaryota; kingdom Metazoa; phylum Arthropoda; class Malacostraca; order Decapoda; family Parastacidae; genus Cherax; species Cherax destructor. The sequence continues at coordinate 15,402 of WNWK01004669.1, forward strand.
ATAAGTACCCAGGGCCCAAGACTGTTCAACTGCCTCCCAGCATACAAAAGGAGATTCCCAATAGACCCTGGCTGTTTTTCAAGCAGGCACTGGACGGCACCTAAATTCAATACCTGACCTGCCGGGTTTTGGGGTTTTCGTACGTTGGACTGTGTGCAGCCAGCAATAAGAGTATGGTTAATCAGGCCATGATCCACCATGAGGCCTGGTCACAGACCGGGCCGGGGGGGCGTTGCCCCCGGGGAACCCTCTCCAGGAAACTCAGATAAAAAAATTTAAAAAAGAAAATTTTTTAAAAATAAAATTTTAAAAAAAAAATATTTAAATTTATTAATTGTAATTAAAAAAAATTAAAAGCAAATATTGAGATTCATGGGAAGTGTTTTAAAGGGTTTTTTTTTCTAGTATAATTTGTATTTTGTATTTAAAAATAGACGTATAGGGCTATAAACCCTTCTGAAATTTTACAAAAAAAAGCATTAAATCTCTAAAGGGTTTTAAAAAAATCTTGAGTTACTAACCTTCCAGGGTCATTAACCCCCTAGTGTTTTTCTCCTCCCGGAGTTACTAACCTCCATGGTTTATTAACCCTCTAGTGTTATTTCTCCTCCAGGAGTTACTAACCCTCCATGGTCATTAACCCTCTAGTGTTATTTCTCCTCCAGGAGTTACTAACCATCTAGGATTGTTAATCCTAAGACGTTACTAATCGATCACAAAAAAAAAAAAAAACATTTCTTTAGTTAAATTATTTAATCCAACTTTAGTAAAATGTAATCAAACTTATTTATTTCTCTTTTTTTCAGGAAGGAACCAGCAGCAGGGGGGGCAGCAGTACTAATACAGCAGCAGGGAGGCAGCAGTACTAATACAGCAGCAGAGAGGCAGCAGTACTAATAACAGCAGCAGAGAGGCAGCAGTACTAATACAGCAGCAGGGGGGCGGGAAATACTAATACAGCAGCAGGGGGGCAGCAGTACTAATACAGCAGCAGGGGGGGCAGCAGTACTAATACAGCAGCAGGGGGGCAGCAGTCTAATACAACGCAGGGAGGCAGCAGTACTAATACAGCAACAAGGGGAGGCAGCAGTACTAATAAAAGCCAGGGAGGCAGCAGTACTAATACAGCAGCAGGGAGGCAGCAGTACTAATCAGCAGCAGGGAGGCAGCAGTCTAATCAGCAGCAGAGAGGCAGCAGTACTAATACATCAACCCGAGAACCAGCGGGGAGGCAGCAGTACTAATAACAGCAGTAGAGAACCAGCAGGGAGGCAGCAGTACTAATACATCGGGAGAGAACCAGCAGGGAGGCAGCAGTACTAATACAGCAGTAGAGAACCAGCAGGGGCAGCAGTACTAATACATCAGCAAAAACCAGCAGGGAGGCAGCAGTACTAATACAGCAGTAAAAACCAGCAGGGGGGCAGCAGTACTAATACATCAGCAGAGAACCAGCAGGGGGGGCAGCAGTACTAATACAGCAGCAGAGAACCAGCAGGAGGCAGCAGTACTTATACAGCAACCCGAGAACCAGCGGGGGGGCAGCAGTACTAATACAGCAGCAGAGAACCAGCAATGAGGCAGCAGAATAATTTCAGCAGTAAGAAACCCGCAGGGAGGCAGCAGTACTTATACAGCAACAGAGGGAAACCCGCAGGGGGGCAGCAGTACTAATACAGCAGCAGAGAACCAGCGGGGGGGCAGCAGTACTAATACAGCAGCAGAGAACCAAAGGGGAGGGAGGCAGCAGAACTAATACAGCGGGGAAAAGAACCAGCAGGGGGACAGCAAAATACTAATACAGCAAAGAACCGGGGGGCAGGGGGGCAGCAGAACTAATACAGCAGCAGAGAACCAGCAGGGGGGCAGCAGTACTAATACAGCATCCCGGGCCAGCAGGGGGGCAGCAGTACTAATACAGCATCCAAAGGGGAAACCCGCGGGGGGGCAGCAGTACTTATACAGCAACAGAGAAAACCCGCAGGGGGGCAGCCCGAACCCAATACAGCAGCAGGGAACCAGCAGGGGGGCAGCAATACTGATACAGCAGCAGGGAACCAGCAGGGGGGCAGCAGTACTAATACAGCAGCAGGGAACCAACGGGGAGTCCCGCAGTATAACACAGCAGCAGGGAACCGGGGGGGGGGAGGCAACAGTACTTAAAAGCAGTAGGGGAAACCCGGGGCAGGGGGGGCAGCAATTTCCCAACACAGCAGTAGGGAACCGGGGGCAGGGGGGCAGCAGTCCACACAGCAGCAGGGGACCAGCAGGGAGGAGCCAACAGCACGAATTCAGCAGGTGAATTGGAGCATATGGTAGACAACGGGACGCTGACCCCGGTGGTTCGGGGGGGGAGGAGGTAAATGGGGGGATGCAGCAGAAACGGGAAACAGCAGAAGAGGGGGAATAAGGGCCCCCCAGCAGAAGGAAAACTGGGGAAGGAAGAAGTAGAGAGGCAGCGGGGGGGGAAAAAGAGGAGAAAACAAAAAGGAGCAAGAGGAAAGGAGGAAAAGGAATGGAGTGGAAGAGGGCAGGAAAGAGAGGCAGGAATGTAGAGGCAGGAAAGTAGAGGCAGGTGAATGAAGAGAACCTGATTGAAACAGTCCAGAGAGGCAGCAATAAAAAATTAAGACAATGTGGGGGAGGAAAAAAAAAGAGAGGCAGCGGAAGGTTGTAGGTAGGGGAAGGGGGGATTGGGTAGTAAAAACCCCCCTCGCTGTGTATAACAAACAAAGAAAATGGATTAAGGTAGTCTCAACCCCCCTGTTATAACAAACAAAGAATATAATGGATTAAGGGGGTCTCAACCCCGCTGTGTATAACAAACAAAGAATATAGAAAAATAGTTGTTCAGTAGAGTCGAAAATGTGAAGTTTTTTTTTTTTTTTTTTTTTTTAAAAAATTTTCAATTTTCATACTAGCAATAACAAAGTAGTCCCCTTACTACAATAAGGTCAAAAAAAAATATAACAAAACAACAGTAAGAAAAAAAACCCCACACGAATGTGCCATAATAACACCAAAACCTAACTACCTAAAACCCGAAACTTCAAAATTAAAACATTAAACTTAAAAAAAAAACCTTAACAGCCCGTAAAAAGGGAAACCCCTTTTCCCCCAAAACAAAATGCATAAAAAGCGTTGTCAATACAACATTAGACTGAACAAAAATCAACATACAATAAAAAAAAAACTTACATAACTCCTAACCCCCCCACAATGCTAAAACAAACTTAAACCACAAAACATGGGGAACCCCAAAAAAAAAAAAATTTTTTTTTTTTTTTTAAAAAAGTCCATCTCACAAATAAAACATCCTAAGCTTTCCCCAAATAAAGTAAAAAAACAAAACAGTGATTATGGATCCTATAAGATCTGGCAATTAAAATAGTACAACAAAACATATATAAGACCCTATCCAACATGTATACAAAAGAAACACAAAAAAATACCTAACTGAAAAAAAAACAAAAAAACCCCCCAAAAAGGGGTTTAAAAACAGACAAAAAAAAACCCCCTAAACCTAAAAAAAAAAACCCGGATAGTGTGACCCAAAAAAAAGATTACAACACAAAATTGCTGCAAGTCATAAAATTTTTCCGGTAAAGGAAACCCGGGGCCTGGTACCCACATCTCACAGTAAAAAAGTCATCGGATCAGTCCCATCCAGTGTCTTAATACATAAAAAAAAGAACTGCATAACATCTTCTCATATTAAAATACGAGGAATATTGCCTGAAAAAAACCCGGGGGAAAAAGGGAATAATAGTAAAAAAAATTTTAAACCCTTTTTTGAAAAGGAACCATAAAAAAAAACCCAAAAAATAAACACTTAGGGCCACCCTGGCCCCCAAGGATCAAACCCCCCTTTTTGGGAAAAAACCCCAAAACCCCCAAAAAAGGGCAAAAAGAACCCCCCAAAACCTCCCCCCCCTGCCCCAGTCACCAAACATACCACACATACTCATCCAAAAAAAAAAAACCCCCCCCCCTTTCCCCCCAAGGGGAAAAAAGGGGGAGTGGATGCCCGGGGGAAAAACCCCAAACCCCCCCTTCCCCAACCCCATACAAAAACCCCCCCAAAAAAAAACTTTCACACCAAACCCCCCTTTAACCCCCCCACCAGAGCCCAAAACCCCTTTTCCCTTTTAAAAAAACCCCGAAACTATAGCTCAGAGTTAACCTAACAACGCCCCATTGAAAATTGCCTAAAACCCCCCAGAAAAAACCTATCCCACACCCTCCCATACAACTCCTCCCCAAACCCCCAATCCTAACATCACCCAAAACCCCCCTACCCCACAAAAAATAAATATAATCCAATACCAAATACATCACCCACCCCCCCATCCTCGGGGGCCCCCCCCAACATCCAGACTAAACATTTTCCCGAAAAACCCCCCCCCCACCTCGGGTGATCCCTAAACCACCCCCCACCCCCTCAAGACTCAAAAATAACAACATGGAAAGCCGACCCCCTAACCCACAGCGCTGAAAAAACCCATCCCCCCGGGTAGTCCCATCACAAAACTGAGCCCTAGACGCCAATATACCATGAAAAAACCCAAAAAACCCAAACTCAAACCATAAGGCAATTTTTAAAACCCCCAAACCAAACCACGTTACATTCCAATCATAACAGGATAAACCCCATACCTAAAACATCCTTTTTTTCGCCTTCCCACCTTATCTAACCTCCCTACCTTCCCCTTTTCCAGGATCTGGAACCACCAAAAGATCCCTTTTAAAAAAGGCCCCAAAAAAAAACAAATTCCCCCCCTTCCCCATCGGGGAAACCCCACCCATTCCCTCCCCACCCCCCCCCTCGAATCCCACCCGTGCTGGTTTTCCCCGCCTTATATGCCCATCAAACGTTCCCCCAGTGGTATAAAACCCCAACCCTCCCTTCGCTACCTTAGTCATTGCACATCCCTCCCTAACCAATGCCTCCCATAACCCCATATAAACCAATCCCCCTTTGAATTTTAAAAAAATCATCCTCCACAAGGGGGTATACCCAGCTACATACCACAACTTACTGTAAACTAAAAATTAATAACACAACCCTTGAAGAGAGTGACCCCCCCCGGGTCCCCCCCCCCCCATCCTACCCAAAAAAAATTTAAAACCCCTGCCGGGAATTCACCCCCCGCCCCCCGCCTGGAAAAAAACCACCCCCACATACCCTTAACCTATCCACTTTTGGGCCCCCCCAAAACCCCCTGACCCAACCCCCCCCCCCCATTCCCCACCTCCAATAATTTTTTTTTCCCCCCTTTTCCCCCCGCATACCAGCCCCCAAAAACCAAAAAAACCTCAAATCCTATTTACATTAAAAAACCCCCCTTTTTTTTCCCTACAAAAAATAGTGGTGTCGTTTACATAACCTATAATCCCCGTTTCTGCCACCCCATGATTCCCCCCTTTTCCCCTCCCCCCTTCTGACACTAACCTGAAAAAGGGTCCTGTAAACAAAAACAGGAGCTGTGACAAGGGGCCCCCCTGTGCAGCCCCCCCCCCAAACGCACTGGCCCCCAACCTCCCTTTCCCCTCCCCAAACGGCATGCCGTACAAAGGCTTCCCCAACCCACGACCCCCCCCCAAACCCTCCCAAAAAAAGCCCCCTGCAACATATCCCTATCAACACTATCTCCCCCTTTTTTCCCAATCAATTTTCAAAAACCCCCAGCTTTTCTGCTCAAAAAAAACCTTTTTGATCCTCCGATGACCCCCCCCCCATACTTCTCCCTGGTCCCCCTTTCGCCCTCCAGGGGCCCCCAAAAAACCCTTTCTTTTATTAGCAAAATTTTTGTGAAAATATCTTATAATCTGCAAAACAAAAGGGGGATTGGCCTATAACCCTCAACCACCCCTCACGATTTTTCGGCACTAAAACTACATTACCTATTACTACCCCCTTAAAACTACCCCCAATTTCAAAAGCATTAAACAGCCTAACTAGCATCCCTAAACCCCCCCCAATGAACTATAAAAATCCCCAGAAACCCACCCAGGGGGGGGGCCTTCCCACCTGACCTTCCTGCCTGCCAAACCTCCTCCTCAGTTATAGACCCTTCCATACGCTCTCTATCTTCAGCCCCTATCCTCTCAACTTCAATCTAAAATTACATCCCGGGATCCCCATCATTTTCCCCCTGACTCATCTTACCTAAAACCAAGCATCCGAAAATAATAACTCATGGCTTCCGTGGTACGAAGAATCTCCCCTTTTCCGATCCCCCGGCACTCCTCAGTTCCCCAAAAAATGCCCCCATATCTCTTCCCCGGTTCTGAAAGTACGTAACCGGGGCTTACCCCCCCAATAAATTCCTCTCCCCCTCCCTCAGAGCATGAAAATTTTTTTTCCCAAACCCCTTTTTAAAGGGTGACCGCAGCTGATCAATTTCAGGGGGGGTACCCCCTCCACTCTCTAACAAGTCCTCAATTGCCCCCCTTTTCCTCAACATACCCAATTTTTTCCTCGCATTTTCCACCCATTTGCCTATAAAATTCCTGGATTGCCACTTTACCCGCCCCTCCACCATTCCCCATATCACTAATCCCCTTCCCATCTTTCCCTTTACTCGCCCCCCCCAAAACCGAAAACCCCCCCTGTGATCCAACCCCGCAACAACCTCACATTTAATTTCCAATCCCCCAATATATCTTCCCCCCCCCACCCATCCCATCTCTCCCAAAACACCTATGATCAAAAAAAAAAAAATCCTGACATTTAACCTCCCCTTTCCCGAACTCCCCCCAAAAATACCGGTCCAACCTAGCTGCATAACCCTGTTTAATTATTTTGATCCCATGCCACCCCCCCCCCTAACCACATCCTCCACACTAACCCCCCGCACCTCCCCAAAAAAACTGCAACAAACAACCCGCCCCCCCGGGGTTTCCCCATCCCCCCCCCTAATAATGCAATTCCAATCCCCCGGGGGTTTTCGTAACCAACGGTAAACCCTCAAGCATAAACCAAATCATCACGTACAAAATCATTTTTTCAGGGGGAAAATCCGCATATACAACCCCCAAAAAACAACCTGATTCTCCCCAAACCCCGTCCACCAACTATCCCACCCCCCCCCCCCTCCCAGGTTTTAACTTGAAAAGGGGGTTTTACTTTTCCCCCCATCACCCCACCCTTAAATCCACGAACTCCCAGTATAACATTTTATCCCTTTAAACACAAACCCTACCACACCTATAATTATGCTCCTGGGAAAGCATAAACCACATTAACCCCTGGCGTCCCCCAATCCATCTCCTCCGAATTTCCCCCCCCGGGCCCCTTAACATTTGGGGGACACCTGAATAGATCAAAGGGGTTTGCCACTTGGGCCCCAAAACCCTGTCACAACTGGCCAGAAACCCCACTTTGTGCCCTACCTCCTTTTCCCCCCGTCCCACTTTTTTTTTCCGGGGCACAACCTTCTTCCCCCCTTTTTAACATCCCCCAGGCCATTTTAGAAGACTTTTTGGCCCCGGGGGGTTTTTTCATTTTCCTCAGAATCCCCCCTGGGCCGCTTGGATTTTTTTCCCCCCATTCCATCTCCCATTCCTTCCTCCCCCTTTTTCCTCCACCTCAGCCACCACCACAGGCACAGAGTCAACAAGGTCCTCTACGGGGGAACCCCCCTGGATGTCCAAAAAAGGGTGAGTCCTCATCCAAACCCAAAAAAACCCCCTGGCGACAGGCCCCAAAAGGGGGGTCTGGATGTCCTCAAACAAGGCCTGATAACTCAGAGACCACCTCCAACAAGTCACCCCCCATGGCAACCCGGGAACACTCCTGCCCTCTTCTTGCTTTGTTGTGGGTAAAGTCAAAACGGCCTCCTTCGCAGCATCAACCCCTCACTCCAACTCCAGGGGCATCCTCAGTATCAAGGACCTCGGAAAATCCAACTTCACTCGTCTTGGTCATTTTTCAGGTCCGTCGAGTACGATAAGTCCCATCCTCTCCCGGGGCCCCCCTTGCCGCTCCTGCGTTGATCACACATAGCCGCCATATGTCCCCCGGGGGGGCCCAGAGCCGGGACGTCCACCTGTCCAGCATAAAAGTATACTTGAGAGAAATTTTTCATCTGAACGTAGACGGGGGGGCCTTCTCAAAGTCATTTTGAGAGAGTATGATCCCCCCAGCATGCCAGCATAAGTTCCTGCTGCCACCACCAACATTAGCTAATGTTTGTCCCATACTGGCCGAATACTCGGAAAATCAAATTTTTCAACCCCGGGGGGTTCTTCATGAATCCAAAGTAAGTGCGGACACATCACGCATACGCCGGGGGGGGGCCCCCAAAGGCCCGGGTGTCCTCAAAAAAAGGCCTCGATAACTCAGAGACCACCTCCAACAAGTCACCCTCCATGGCAACCTGGGAACACCCTGCTCCTCTTCTTGCTTTGTTGTGGGTAAAGTCAAAACGGCCCCCTTCGCAGCATCAACTGCCTCCCCCAAACCCTCCGGGGCATCCTCAGTATCAAGGCCCCCGGACACATCCCCTTACACTCGTTTTTGGGCATTTCTCTCAGGTCCCGCAGTACGATAAGTCCCATCCTCTCGACGTCCTGGTTGCCGCTCCCTGCTTTGGGGGTTACACGGGGGCCAAAAGCCCCGGGGGGACCGCACCCCCGGGGACGCCCTTTTCCCCTGTCCAGCATACGAAACGATGCTTGAGTCCAAAACCCTTTTTCATCTGAACGATGACGAGATAGGCCTCTCAAAGTCATTTTAAAGGGGTATGTTTCCCCCCAGCATGCCAGCAAAAATTCCCCCGCTGCCACCAAACCAACATTAGCTACATGTATAGCCCCCTACTGGCCGAAATCGAAAATCAAATTCAGCAGCCTAAAAAAGGGGGGGTTCTTCCCTGAACCCAAAAAAATGTGCGGACACTCACGCATCGCACCCCCCAACCCCCAGTTGATGACAATGGGGGTTTTCCTGAAACTTGTCCACCACTTCCTCTACACGCCAGTGGAGTTGAACCAAAAAATCGGTGATCCCCTTCGGCCTCAGTCGATATTGAAGGTGTCAGGGGGAAAACCCCAAAGGCAAGATGATTCAGTTATCAGGATAACGGGCCCCTTTTTAAACAAGTCCCCCAGACAGTGTTGACCGTCGCCGGTATTTTCCGCCATGATGGTGAAAATAAAATTTCCCCCAACCCCCCACCAGGGGGACAACTGAGCTCCGGAAAAATTTTGGGGTAAAATTTGGGAAAAAAATCTTTTTTGGAGTTAAGTCCCTTGACTTTCATGGACGGATATTTTAAAAATACTTGAGGACAGACCATCACTCTGTAACCTAGTACAGAGAACGGGACAAGTTCTTTGCTTTACAATTTTTTGCATATATTCTTTGTTTCTTATGTGTGAAAAGGGTTTGGGGTCTGAGATCTGTAAATTTAGCAGCCCTACTAGTTTCCCCCTTTTTGTGAGGATTCCGATTGCTACATCTCATTTCTGTCTCCTTTTAAATTTAAACCCCCACCCAAATTTTCCCCCGTTTGGGATCAAAATAACATTTCCAAAATAACATTTCCATTCAAACAAGGCTGAGGAGGGCTAAACACCCTCAATATTTCAAGTTCTTGAAATGTATCGTATAAGACGCAGAATGAACTCAGTTTCCACATTTCTTCACCTGTCTCCATTATATTAAGTGGGGGGTGCCAAAAGAAAAGCTCTGTTCCTGGGACAGTACTCCTCCCTCCTGTTCCTCATCCCACCACACTCAAAAAAAACCCCCTCATCCTTGCACAATAAAAGAATTTGCATGAGGGTGACATTCATTGATCCCAAAAATCTCTAACAGATATAATCCAAGTTCTTCAGTGGGCAGCGGAAAAAAAAAAAGTTCAATGAAGACAAATTTCCTCTCCGGTATAGAAAACTTGAGGAAATAACAACAAGAACTGAAGTACTCGGGAGTGTTAAAAGGGGGACAACAGTGTCACTAAAAAATCTAGGAGAATGATAGGATGGATAATAAGAACCTTCAAAACAAGGGGTAAAGCCAGTGATGATCATTTTCAAACCCTGGTGTTCCCGGCTAGAATATTGATGTACACTAACATTTTCCATTCAAGACAGGTGAAGTCGCATATCAATAGAATGTACAGAGAATGCAAATGTACGTTCCGTCAACACCCAATTTCTGGGAAAGCGGAGTCTTTTGTCGGGGGGGGCAAGATCCTCAAGGTAGCTGGGGAGGCAAGATCCTCGGTAGCTGGGGAGGCAGGTCCTCTAGGGGAACTGGGGAGGAAAGATCCTCAAGGTAGCGGGGGGGGCAAGATCCTGGGAAAGGGAGCGGGGGGGGCAAGATCCAAAAAAGGGAGCTGGGGAGGCAAAAATTTCAAGGTAGCGGGGGGGGCAAGATCCTCAAGGTAGCTGGGGAAAAACCCCCAAGGAGCTGGAGGCAAGATCCCAAAACTGGGGAGGCACGGTCCTAAAAGGGAGCTGGGGGGGCGAGATCCTCAAGGTAGCGGGGGGGGAAAATCCTAAAGGGGGGGTGGGGAGGCAAGATCATGGGGTAGCTGGGGGGGGAAGACCCCCAAGGTAGCTGGGGAGGCAAAACCTCAAGGTAGCGGGGGGGGCAAGATCCCAAAGGGAGCTGGAGGCAAGATCCTGAAGGTAGCTTTTAGGCAAGATCCGGGAGGTAGCGGGGGGGGGCAAGATCCTGAAGGTAGCTTGAGGCATGATCCTGAAGGTAGCTTGGGGGCAAGACCCTGAAGGTAGCTTGAGGCAAGATCCTGAAGGTAGCTTGAGGCAAGATCCTGAAGGTAGCTTGGGGCAAGACCCTGAAGGTAACTTGAGGCAAGACCCTGAAGGTGTTGGGGCAAGATCCTGAAGGTAGCTTGAGGCAAGATCCTGAAGGTAGCTTGAAAAAAACCCCTGAAGGTAGTTGAGGAAGATCCTGAAGGTGGGGGGGGGAGGCAATGAAGAGGTTGTTAGTCATTGTATGCCCCCAACCCTTTAATTAATAAAACCCCCTTTTTTTTTATCTATTAATCTTAAAAAATAAGTCACATCCCGTGGTTAAAAAAATTCACAACTAACCCACATTTTGGGAGAAGAAACATTAGACGACGTTTCAGCCTGATCAGGATCATTAATGGCCCAGGATGGAGGGGAAACGTCGAAAAATTTTCCCATCAAAATTTTTTTTTAGCTGTGAATAGCATTCAACAACAGGGGTGATTACAGTTGTGATCATTCTATTAAACATTCAAGTAAAAATTTCAGAGAACTTCAGAAGGTGTGATTGTTCATTGAAAAAACATGTTCAATGCTGGCAACTGGTGGGGGGATGGACACACAAAAGGGGGGTTAGAACAAAAGAAAGGGCCAATTTTTGGGGCAGTGCACGTGTACGTACAGAGGGGGGTCTGCCCCCCCCTGTAAGGTGACAGTCCAGAGTTGACTTGTTTTCCCCTGGGAATGAGGGGCAGGGTAATTTAGTGTAAAGGTCATTCAGTAAAGTGCTGTATAAGGTGGCCAGTGTATAGGGGGAACAGGTGTTGTGACCAGTGCGGGGAAGGATAGTTTGGTATAGGAAAGTGTACCAGTGTTGTGTGTACCAGGTTGCTGCTGCAGATCGTGTTTACGTGATCATTATACAGAAAACTGCATGCTGGAGTTAAAGACGTACTGGTGAGGGGGGGGGACGAAAATAAACCTGTTATTTTTTTTAAACCCGGACTGCACCCTCCATCACAACACAAACACACACACACACCCCCCTCTTCATGCACTCACATTGCAGACACAAGTCAAGTTTCCCCCAATCAGTCCACTAATCAGTCCACTAATCAGTCCACTAATCAGTCCACTAACGGTCCACTAACATACCAACCTTGATACCACATCCATTTTGGATTTATTAATCAAACCCCCTCGTTTTTTTACCATATGGTGTATCAGGATGATTATCCCTTTTTAAAAAAACCAAGACTGACACAGAGAAAGGTCAACAGGTGGCCCCAAAACTCTTCAACCTGCTGCCAGCAGGATGGCGTGCCAAGCAAAATTTTCAAGAGGAAACTACACTTCCTGCTAAAAAATAGAACTGACGGGGCCAGGACAAGGTTTTTTGAAACCACATTTCGCTCTGTGTGGCGCTTTTTATCAAGGCTCCATACAGAGTGAAACGTTTTCCAGATAAGAGGTTGTTTTTCCCCGTGTCTGTCCCTTTTTCTCCCGGGGGAAACTTTCCTCCAACCAGCTACTCGTTGTGCCTCAACGAATTACGATAATAATAAAAAAATTTTTTTTTCACCAGCATGTACAAGGTATACACACCATAACGACATCAACGACATACTACTATCAGAAAGCACCTTGTTATGTGAGCTTTTCCCCCAAATTAGGTCAGTTTGTCCCAGGATGCACCCACACCAGTCCACTAACACCCAGGTGAACAGGAATAGCAGGTATTTTGAAAAAAAGTCCAATTTTCCCCAAAAAAACCCGGGGATCGAACCAGGGGCCTCAATGGGGGGCTGAGTCCCGGGGGCCCTTTTGGCTGCCGACCCCCTTGGGTTTACCAAAACCCCCCTTTTAGGTACGACAAAAGTCCTCACACATGGGGGTCTGGGGATCGATCCTCCAAGGGTAAATTTTGGGGCATGTTTCCATAAAACCTGCTCCCCCCCGTTCACCAGCAGAAAATGGTACCCCCGGGGTTTTTGACTAGTGTTCCCCCCGGGGGGGCAAGATTATTCTAAGTTGTCTAATATTCTCTGATAATTAATGTTTTGGCGAGTTCCCTTTTTAAAAGTTTAGGCAATACTTGGATATTATAATTTGGGGGGTTTCAAAAAAATTTTCGTTGTTCCCCCTTTTAAATGTGTTTATGTTCGATGTTTACACTTGTTTGTATTAACTAAACATAGAAAAAACCCCCCCAAAAATAATATATTTTTTTTTATTAGTTTTACATTATCGGTGGCCACCCTCTCCCATTACTTATTTTCTCACCTATTACGATGTTTAGGTACAAAAATTTTGGGCTTAAAACATAGATACATGTTATTATTAGCAAGGTATGATACTAAAAAAACCCGGGAAAAAAGGAAATTTAAAAGAAATTCTATGGATTCCATCAAAATTATTATCCTTCATGATAAAGTTGTTTGTTAGCCAAGAAGAGCACCCAGAAGGGAATGTAGAATATAATTGGTATATCTGTGCCCCGCATTGGGGAAAAATATTAGGGAAATAAATAATGAAAATGATTGTTGGAATGCAGTTAGAAGCCTGAGTAGATCTATAACCCACTATGATAAAAATGAACATGATAAGTATGTTTATGGAGCAACTTGCAATGTGAACAAGACTGACTGATGTTGTAGTGGCCAGGCTTAGGGGGCTACAAGTACTTCTGGCAGTTTGGGAGACACAGATGATGATAAAACTAAATGCAAATTATGTGATCGGGCATAGGTCATGTCTTGAACACTATGTTAATTCCCCCTTTTTGAGGAATATGAGATAGACAGTATAATAACCTATGAGACATGTCGATATCTTATTAATGAAAAAAGATACCGTTATCAAACAAATTTCCTAAATTTGCTTGAACAGATAAGTGAACTGTAGATAAAAACCAAATGACAATTGTTAACCTTTTTGGGGCCTAGCTCCTGGCCTTTTTTATCCAAGCCTTGCGCTCCTCCCAGGATGGATATGGGTGCCAAAAAACCACTTCGGGGCAAAATCTATTAGTATTTTAAAAACGTACTTACAAATCTGTAGCAATGATCAGACCCCAGCGTAAATTTTATAGTCTTTTGTGGTATTTAGTCCACAGAACTGTCTAAAAATTTTTTTTCAATGTTCATAGTAGTTTACGGGAAGTTTTAAAGTAAAACAGTCGTTCTGGCGATATATTTAATTGGCATTAGGAGTTGGGGTGTTATATATGGGTGAAGGAGGCCCTGGCTGGGATTTGAGAACACTAGGATGATTTCAACTTTCCCGCAGATGTTCAGGGCCCGGGGAAAAGGGGGTTTACGTCCTTCACGCTGACAGGGGTTGGATTTGTGGGGAAAAAGGACAAGTTTTTCCCGGGGAGGGGTCGTCGGGGTGAAACCCTTGATGCCTAACCCTTATCACGACCTTTCCACATCGGTCAAATGTGACACCACCACGACTGCTGCACCTCCCGCCTACGGTATAAAGCTACTTCTTCGCAATATGCTGTATTTTTTCAAGATTGATGGATGACAACATCGACCGGCTGAGGGACTGTTTCCCCTAAAACTCCCCTGTTCTTCACGTTTTTTTTTGTATGGACTGATGAAGCCACTGGGGCAAACGTTTCACTAAAGATACCCAAATGTTGATATGTGTCAAATTTATAAATTTTTTTTTATATTTAAAATAAACATATATATAAAAAACAATGACCAAGACACCCATGTCGAATTGTAACATTAGTATATTCGAAAATAAGCATGGAAAACATAATAATACAGTCATGCCTTTTTCGGGCATAATCCGTTTTTGAGGGATGCACAAAAACAGAAACACACGAAAACAAAACCATTTTCCCATAAGAAATAATGGAAATTAAAATTAACCATTCCAAAACCCGAACTTTGAAAAAAGGGGGTTTAAAATAGATTTACATGACAAATGAATGAACTAAAGTGACACTTACCTTTATTAACAATTTATTGTTTATGGTCCTTAATTTGCGTGACTACTAAATAAGCTACCATGGGCCCAAAGAAAGCTTCTAGTGCCAGTCCTTTTGGGAAAGAAATGAGAACACGATGGAGTTTGAGTGTACAAGAATGCATGGAGTGTAGCTGCGAGGGAGGTAGCAGGCATGCAGGGGGGTAGCATGCATGCAGGGGTGTAGCAGGGGTGCAGGGGGGGTAGCAGGAATGGGGAGGTAGCAGGCATGCAGGGGGGGTAGCAGGCTTGCAGGGAGGAGAGGTATGCAGGAGGTAACAGGCATGCAGGGGGGAGCAGGTTGCAGGAGGTAGCAGACATGCAGGGGGGGTGCAGGCATGAGGGGGGGTAGCAGGAGGAGGTAGCAGGTATGCAGGGGGGGTAGCGGCATGCAGGGAGGGAGGCATTGCAGGGGGTGTAGCAGGCATTGCGGGGTGTAGAGGGGTGCAGGGGGGTAGCAGGCATGCAGGGGGAGCAGGCATGCAGGGGGAGCAGGCATGCGGGGGGTGGGATTCAGGGAGGTGGCATTGCAGGGAGTGTAGCAGGACAGGGGGTGGGCATGCAGGGAGGTGAGGATTGCAGGGGGGCAGGCATGCGGGGGTGCAGGCATGCAGGGGTGTAGGGGATTGCAGGGGTGCAGGCATTGCAGGGGGTAGCAGGCATTGCAGGGTGTAGCAGGCACAGGGATGAGCAGGCATGAGGGGGGAGGGGCCCGGGGTGTAGAGGGGTGCAGGGGGGAGCAGGCATGGGGAGGGCGGCATGCAGGGGTGTGAGGCATTGCAGGGAGGTAGCAGGCATTGCAGGGGGGTAGCAGGCATTGCAGGGGTGTAGCGGCATTGCAGGGGGCAGGCAGGGAGTGTGCAGGCATGCAGGGGGGCACATGGGGGTGACAGGCATGCAGGGAGTGGAGGCATGCAGGGTGTAGCAGGCATTGCAGGGGGGTAGGGCTTAGGGGGGTAGCAGGCATGCAGGGGAGCAGGCATGAGGGGGGAGCAGGCATGAGGAGGTAGCATGCATGGGGGGGTGCATGGGGAGGAGTGTAGCATGCAGGGGGATGACGGCATGGGGGTGGAGGGATGCAGGGTTACAGGTATGCAGGGGTGTAGATGCATGCAGGAGTGAGGGATGGGGAGGTAGCAGGCATGAGGGGGGGTAGCAGGCATGCAGGGGTTCGGCATGCAGGGGGGGCAGGGCAGGGTGAGCAGGCATGAGGGGGGTGACATGCAGGGGGGTGAGCAGGCATGGGGGGTGTAGGGATGGGGGGAGGTAACATGCATGCAGGGGGGGTAGCAGGCATGCGGGGAGCAGGCATGCAGGGAGTGTACAGGATGCAGGGGGGGCAGGGGGGCAGGGAGTGTTGCAGGCATGCAGGAGTGTAGCAGGCATGCAGGGGGTTTAGCAGGGGTGCAGGAGTGTAGCAGGCATGCAATGAGCAGGCATGCAGGGGTTGCGGCATGCAGGGGTGCAGGCATGGGGGATGCAGCAGGCATGGGGGGGTACATGCAAGGGGAAAGCATGCAGGGTGAAACATGCATCAGGGGGTGAGCAGGCATGCAGGATTTAGAGGCATGGGAGGTGCAGCATGAAGGGTTTTAGCAGCATGCGGGGGAGGTAGCAGCATGCAGGGGTGTAGCAGGCACAGGGAGGGCAGGCATGCGGGGAGGGGGCATGCAGGGTAGCAGGCATGCAGGAGTGTAGCAGGCATGAGGGTGTACAGCTGCGGGGAGTGTAGCAGGATGCAGGAGGTAGCAGATGCAGGGAGGTAGCATGCATGCAGGAGTGTAGCAGCATGGGGGGGGAGCGGGCATGCAGGGGTAGCAGCATGGGGAGGGCAGGCATGGGGGTGAGCAGCATGCAATGAGCGTGCAGGGGGTGTAGCAGGCATGGGGGGCAGTGCAGGAGGTAGAAGGATGCAGGGGGTGTGCAGGCATGCGGGGAGGTAAAGGCATGCAGGAGTGTAGCAGCAGGGGTGTAGCAGGCATGCAGGGGGTGCAGGCATGGGGAGTGACACTTTGCAGGGGTGAGGGGCATGCAGGGGGGCGGCATGCGGGGAGTGAGAGGCATGCAGGAGTGTAAAGCATGCAGGGGGTGTAGCAGGCATGCAGGGGGGTAGAGATGCAGGGGTGTAACATGCAGGGGGAGCAGGCATGCAGGGGAGCGATGCAGGGTGGAAGGCATTGGGGAGTGAGCAGATGCAGGGAGTAGCGGCATGCAGGGGGGTAGCAGGAGCAGGAGGTAGCAGGCATGCAGAGAGGAATGCATGCGGGGAGGTAGCAGATGCAGGGGTGAAGGTGCAGGAGGTAGCAGGCATGGGGGGGGGAGTGTAGAGCAGGGGGGTAGAAGGAGGGGGAGGTGCAGGCATGCGGGGAGGGCAGGATGGGGGTGTAGGGGCATGCAGGGGGGAGCAGGCATGAGAAGGGTGTAGCGCATGCGGGAGTGTAGCAATGCAGGAGTGTAGAGGTGCGGGGAGGTAGCAGGTGCGGGGATGTAGCAGCAGGGAGGGAGGTAGCAGGCATGCGGGGGTGTAGCAGCAGGGGGAATGTAGCAGGTGCAGGAGTGTAGCAGGGGGGGGAGGTAAAAGGCATGCAGGGGGTGTGCAGCGGGGAGGGGTAGCAGGATGCAGGGGGTAAGACAGGGGGAGGAGCAGGCATGCGGGGAGTGTAGCAGACAGGGGGGGTAGAGGATGCAGGGGTGTAGAGACGGGGGTGGGGTAGCAGGATGCAGGGGTGTGAGACAGGGGGAGGGCAGGCATGCGGGGGAGGGCAGACAGGGATGGAGGTAGCAGGTAGCAGGGGGTAGCAGACAGGGATGGAGGTGCAGGCATGGGGAGGTACAGACGGGGGGAGTGTAGCAGGCATGCAGGGGGTGTAGCAGACAGGGATGGAGGTAGCGGGAGCAGGGGGGTAGCAGACAGGGATGGGGTAAAGGGGGCAGGGGTGGGACAGGGGGGGTAAGGCATGCAGGAAGGACCTTTCCCTTATGGAAGGTTTCCCCCTTCCAAAAAACCTCTCTTCCTTCCCTCCTCCCCCTTTCCCCCTCCCCCCCCCTCTTCCCCTCCCCTCCCTCCCTCTCTTCCCCCCAGCAACATCAGTCTTTGTTATAGAGGCCATATCAGTAGAGGCATTGACAACCCTTTTTTGGAAGATGGGGCGTTCACTGCAGGGGGACAGCCACTTAAAAAAAGTGCCCCACTACATATGTTACAGCAGCCGCATGCACATGGTCCCATCCATTAATAATATAATTATTTTTTTAATTTTTAGTAAATGTCTGAAGTTTTAAAATTTCCCAATATTCCTTCTTTTTTTTCTTTTTTTTTAAGTTATATCTTAATGTTTTATTTTGTAATATATACTAAAAAAATTTTTTTATTCACTTGTATGCTTAGACAGTGTAAGTTTATTTAGGACAGGTACACATAAGTACAATTTCATAAAGTGTAAATTATCATCCGGATAATTAAAAAAGTCAGATAAGGAGAGTTATTTCTATTGGGCATCTTCAGTGTTTTTAGTTTTCCATCATAACTCTTTTGCAACTGAATCATAATTTAACTGACATCATAATTTGCAACTGACATCATAATTTGCAACTGACATCATAATTTGCAACTGACAAATATATTAGGGAAAATCGGTGTATTTTTTTCAATGTATTTAAAGGAATTTTTTTAATTTTTTTTTGAAATGAGAAAAAAAATTAAAAATAGATTTTTGATGGGGATAATACATATGGTATTACTGGCGTTACGAGCCGCCCCTGAAAAAGTCTAGCATCTCTTGATAGATTATGCCATTCATGGAGAAATGCTTATCTCTTTTTTCTTCTTCATCTCACTGACATTTTTTGTATGCCCCTGTTCAAATCTTCTTAATACAGATTTAGTCAAATTTTTAAGAAATTTATTTACTGCCTTTTTCCCTTTTAGTTCTTCAAATTTATACAGTTTATCTTAAGTGACAGCCATTTTTCACCATGCTTTTGAATACCCCACACTGGTTTATTGTTTTCAAAGTAAAGTAAAAATAATAATTAATTGAATATGGCAACTCAGTAATAAATTTCATATTTTATATATTTTTTCTTGCATGTACCAAAAAAATCATATGAGACAGTATATTTCTTTTAATGCAGAAGGGTATACTGTTTAATTTATCTCCCAATACAAGAAATCTCTTATTTTTACTCCCTTATCCTTATTTAAGTGCATATGAAGTTTGTTTTTTAAAAGCAATTGGTGTTATCTATTGTGATGTCAACATCATGGCAACAAAAAAAAATTAGAAGAAGGGGCAGTGGGGCTTCTTTCCCCACTTTTCGTCTCATTCAATGCTCCTTCATCACCACATGGTTTTCTGCCTTCCCCCTTTTCTGTCCAATCAACGCTCCTTCATCACCACATGGCTATGCGGCTCCATAAGCCTAAGTTAATACCATTCTTGGTCAAAAATTTTAATCACACACCAAAAAAAAAACAGAGAATGACAGCCTTAGTTAATCAGGAATTAATTTAATAGGACATGTATGGTGCTCTAATACCAAAAAGGGAGAGAGAGAGAGAATATCTTAGTGTTTTTCTTCAAAATTTTTTAAAATTTTTTAAAGACCTGAAATACGTTAAATTTTTTTTTGTATTTGGTCTTAGACAAGGTGTGTAATGTCACCATGGTTTTTTAAATATATTTCTAGATGGGGTTTAAAAAAGAAAATGCTGGGGTTTGGGGAGGGGGGGGGGATTAAATTAGGGAATAAAAACAAATGGGAGTTGACACAGTTATTTTTTTCTGATGATATTTTATGAGATATTCTAAAGAAAAGTTGCAAAGATT
This sequence comes from Cherax destructor, assembly GCA_009830355.1. Classification (NCBI taxonomy): domain Eukaryota; kingdom Metazoa; phylum Arthropoda; class Malacostraca; order Decapoda; family Parastacidae; genus Cherax; species Cherax destructor. The sequence continues at coordinate 34,919 of WNWK01004669.1, forward strand.
AGTGGAGAGTTTGGGAGGGTGTAAAGGTGAAAATTGAAAGTGAATATAGATAAAGTAAGGTATGAGGGTATCAAACGATTTAAATAAAGGAAATTGGATATCACATTGGAGAGGGGGAGATGGAAGAAGTGAATGATTTTGGGAGTTGACTTGTCAGCAGATGGGTTTATGAAGGATGAGGTTAACCATAAAATTGAAAGGAAAAAGGTGGTGGTGCGTTGAGGTATCTGTGGAAAAAAAAAACTTATCCATGGAGGCAAAGAAGGAATGTACGAAAGTATTTTTTCCCAACACCTTATATGGGTGAAACAGGGTTAAAATGCTGCACAGGAGGGGCTGGGGGGTGGAGATGTCCTGTCTAAGGGTGTGTGGTAAATATTAGATAAAAATTGAAGGTGGAAATTAGGGGGAGGTGGGGTTAAAAAAATATTTGTCAGAGGGCTGAAGAGGGGTTTTGAGGTGGTTTGGTCATTTAGAGAGAATGGATCAAAGTAGAATGATTTGGGAAGCGTATAAATCTGTAGGGAAAGGAAGGGGGGTGGGGGTCTCCTAGAAAAGGTTGGGGGGGGGGGGAAAGGATTTTTTTGGGGGGAGGGGGGGGGTTCCAGCAAGCATTTGAGCGTGTTAGATAGGGGTGAATGGAGCAATGGTTTTGGGCCCTGCGAGCTTTTGGGAGTGTGAGCAGGGTAATATTTGGGGAAGGGTTCGGGGAAACCAATATAGATTTACCCGGGGCTTGAGTCCGGAAATGGGAAGACAATGCCCAGTTTAAAAAAGGGGTCTGGGATAATGAGTTTGGGGGGACTATTTAAACTATCGTATCTGAGCGCCTCTGCAAAGACAGTGATTATGTATGAGTGAGGTAAAGTGTTGAATGATGTAGAAATTTTTTTTTTGGGATTTTCTTTCTTCTGGGTCACCCGCCAAAAGATTTATCCCCCCTGCCAGTGCATAAAAATTTCGCCTCCCTTTTTCATCAAAATTTTAAAAATTCCTCAAAATTTCCCCCTTACCTACCTCCAGCCCCCCATCTACTAACTCCCTCTCTGTTTTTAACTGACCCATTCTTTCCCCCACTTTCTTAACTCGTTTATTTCACCCAAACCTTTTTCTTATTTTCAGCAAAATTTTTTACAGTGCCTCTTCCACTTTTCATCTGCTCTCTTTTGCATTCTCTTCACCTTTTTTTTTCTCTCCAAAATTGCTCTTCTTATAAGACTTCTGTTTTTTAAAACCTCAAAGTACCTTTTTTCTTTATTACACTTTTACTTCATCATTCCACCAATCACTCCCCCCCCCCCCCCTCATATACCACAAACTTTGGCCCCCCCATTTTTAAAATGCATTTTTAAATATCCCAACCCCTTCAACCTCCCCACTACTCCTACTTCATAGCCCCTTTCTGTCAATAGTTCTTATATCTCACCCCTTTCTCCTCCCTTAGTTTTAACTTTCACCCCTCTTACTTGCTGTTGCCATTTTCTTTTTCCCATCTACCTTTTACTCTAATTAGCTACAACTAAAAATGATCCGATATATCCGTTGCCCCCTATAAACATTTCGTCCAAGCCTACCCATCAACCTTTTTTCCACCAGCATAATCAACAAACTTCTTTCATTACGTGCTATATCATACCTTGTAAAATTTTTATCCTTTTTTTCAAAAAAATATGTATTACTTATTACCAAACCTTTTTCTACACATAGCTCAATTAAGGTTTTCCCCCTTTACATTTACCCGGCCCCCAAATTTCCTACTACTCCCCCACAACTTTTTTCCCCCTTTAAGACCCCAAACAAAGACTCTCCACTTGGTTAAAACTCCCCCTGCACCCCACTCAACATTTCCAAAATCTCTCTCCTCCCCCACACTTCTCTTTTTCCCCGGTGCATAAACACTTACTAAACCCCACTTTTCACATCCAATCCTTATTTTACACCACATAATCCTTAATTGGGGTACATTTATATTCCCTTTTTTCCTCCATAACATCTTTCAACATTATTCTACTCCTTCTTTAGCTCTAACTCTTTTGAAACCCCCCGACCTAATCCCATTTATTTCCCCCGGGCTGAAACTGTCCTCCCCCTTTAGCTTTGTTTCACAAGGCCAGGACACCACTTTCATTTATAACATCAACAATCATCTCTTTTTTTATCATTCACACAACACCACGCACATTCAAACATCCCACTTTGGGTTTTTTTTTTTTCTTTTTTGTAAGTTATAGGGAAAAGGGGTTCAGCCCATTTTCCGGCATTTTAGTTGATTTTTTAAACACGCAGGCTTACGGAGGATAATTTTATTCCATTCCCTTGGATATGAAAGGAAGAATAATAAGAACAAGAACTATTAAGATAAAATCAAAGAAAAAAAACTCAGATGAGTGTGTATACATAAACGTGTACATGTATGTGTAGTGTGACCTAAGTGTAAGTAGAAGTAGGAAGACGTACCTGAAATCTTGCATGTTTATGAGACAGGAAAAAAGACACCAGCAATCCTACCATCATGTAAAACAAATACAGGCTCTCATTTTACACTCACTTGGAAGGACAGTAGTACCTCCCCGAATGGTTGCTGTCTACCAACCTACCTTTTTCTTGGATATTAAAATGTAACCAGGAATGATTTGCCATGGTTTAGTGTGTCCCAATAATTGAAACAGATCTAGTAACCCCCTGAAAAAAAAGAGACCAGAGTGGGGGTTAGTGGGATCCCCTTACCTGACCTCAGGAAAATTGTCAAAAATAAAATCTTTCCACTAATTTGAGTCCAGTTTCGAACAATTATGTAAGTGTATTTTCGAAAGTGCTTTTGTAAGTGTATTTTTGAGGGTCTGATATGACTAATCTAATTTACATTTGTGCTTATGGGAACAAATTCGTTCGGTAACGGCACTCAAACAGCATTCTGGAAAGAATTTTCTACAAAAACCGAGGGTCCACTGTACTTCTGGTCTTGAAACCAACGAAAATCATCTCTATTTCAGTAGTATATCTTCCATTCTATCAAATGATACCAAGAAACTACAAATAAAACCAGCCTAGAAAACACCTCAGAGTCACTAGTATTTTAAACTAAACACAATGTCAGAGGTTTGCTTTTCCCATCTTGCACTGCACAGTCCCCTTGTCTCACATCTTGCACTGCACAGTCCCCTTCTCTCACATCTTGCACTGCACAGTCCCCTTCTCTCACATCTTGCACTGCACAGTCCCCTTCTCTCACATCTTGCACTGCACAGTCCCCTTCTCTCACATCTTGCACTGCACAGTCCCCTTCTCTCACATCTTGCACTGCACAGTCCCCTTCTCTCACATCTTGCACTGCACAGTCCCCTTCTCTCAAATCTAATCAAAAATTCACTGCTCACAGCTTATCTGAGTGAGCTGAACTCAAAATGTGAAAGGGTTAAAAACTAGTATAGTAAGACCCCGTATCCACAAGGGATACGTTCCAACGACCTGCCGTGGATACCCAAACTGTGGATAGTAGCAAACCCTATACATTAAGTCCTATATACATCCTATTATAGTTTCATTGACAAATGTACAATAAGTGGAGAATTATCATTTTTTCACTGATGGGAAGAACTTCTCAACTTCTTTTAGGATTTGAAGAACTGTTAGCTCTTCTACTTTTGCACTTTTGGGTCATTATTATGCAAAATTAAGAGGGATTTTTGGGCCACAGTAAACAGTGGATATGTGAAACCACGTTTCATCACAATTAAACACTTGTTCAGGTTTGAATTTTTCAGTCACAAAATTTTCAACCGCACGTTTGTCTAAACTGGCTGCCCCACCATGCCTTACAACACTGTGTATGCCACTACGTTTCCTAAATCTGTCAAACCAGCCTTTGCTGGCTTTAAAATCACTCGTATAGCACTGGTTCCAGGCATTGTCTTGACAAGATCTGCGTGCCTTTCACAAATTATCGCCATGGAAACACTATCACCCGCTATCTGTTTTTCATTGATCCACACCGCCAACAACTTCTCAACCTCATCCACTGTTTTTGATCTGTTTTTGACAAACATGTTAACACCTTTTGCAACATCAGCTTTCTTGATTTCTTTTCTTTGCCAGGATAAAGGTGATAGTAGATTTGTTTTGTTGTACATCCTGGCAAGCCCCCACACGTACACCACTCATATTTTTCTACTATCTCCTTCTTCAGTTCTATGGTGTTCCTCACTTTCTTTACCACAGCGGTGCCACTAGAAAGCTTCTTTGGACCCATGGTGACTTATTTCACAGTCACAATCAATAAACAATCACTACACACAATGAATTTATTGTGAAATGTTTGGATGAGTGCGCAGGGTAATGTTCACTCAAGGGTAAACAACGCTAGACTGGCTCACGACGCCTGCGCGGGGGCGCAAGCGCAGGCAGGCGGACATGTCTGGTATGCGGGCCGATAATCGGGAAAAATTGGGCCGAAAGCGATCGAAAATCGAGCCGCCCGATATTCAGACCGGCCGATTTTCGGGGGTCCATTGTACAGGTCATACTGACTAGTGCTGAATTCTTATTTGCCTGTATTGATTGCAGTGTGTTGTTAGGAGTATGGAGGTGACCTGGTTGCGACACTGGTGCTGCCTGTTAGTTGGCTCTCTTGATGCTCGTGATCAGTGCCTCCTTGAGGAAACTACTGCTCGTATACTAGCTGACTGCAAGGTACCCCTCACAGACACTCAGAAGCAACTGCTGCAGGTTAGAACTTCATAATAAATATACTGATATTGTTATCTTTCAAAACTGCATCTCGAGCCTCATATTTGTATGTGTCTTGTTTTCTGATTTATGATTTTTTTCTGGTATCAATGTTAATGTATATGTATTAATGCCAGTTTTATTCACTAATCTTTATTATCAGAGTTCTTCAATGTAGTTTAATTGTAACATTACCCAGCATTTCTAAGCACATAAAATAAAGGATGGTCCCTTGCAGGGTAAATCATGTGCTAGTGAATGTGCTGTAAACATTTCCTCTTTTGCCTTATTTTGTATTTTATATTTAATAATCGGTGATTAAGTAGAACTGAGTGCAACATTCCATGTACAGTGCACCCTCGGTTTTCGTTCTCCTCCAAACTCGAACAATTATGTAAGTGTATTTTTGTAAGAGCTTTTGTAAGTGTATTTTTGGGGGTCTGAAATGACTAATCTAATTTACATTTGTCCTTATGGAAACAAATTCATTCGGTAACGGCACTCAAACAACATTCTGGAAAGAATTTTCAACGAAAACCGAGGGTCCACTGTACATCTCGATGACTTCACTTCAGAGCTTGTCATATTTGTAGCATAACAGGCAATAATACTGATTTATTCAATAAATGGAATGGAGATTTTTAAATGATGTACTTCAGTTTCAGTAAAAAATAGTTACTTTGAATAGAAAATTGTGTCTGTTTAAGTGAAAATTAAAACAATTATTTTTAAATTTTCAGTGTACAGTGGACCCTCGGTTAGCAACCGTAATCCGTTCCAGGAGCTAGACCTTTAACCGAAATGGCCTTTAACCGAATTAATATTCCCCATAAGAATTAATGTAAATACAATTAATCCATTCCAGACAAAAATATTCACATTAATTCTTATGGGGAATATTAATTTGGTTAAAGGCCATTTCGGTTAAAGGCCATTTCGGTTAAAGGCCTAGCTCCTGGAACGGATTACGGCTGCTAACCGAGGGTCCACTGTACACTAGAAAAATAACTGTCCAGAGTGCTCTGTTTCTGGCGCCTCTTTAACATTTCCCTGAAGTGCAACAAGGTTTTGTCACTAAACATGTTGCAGATATGGCTTGTTTCAGCTTGGTCAGGATGGTGTTTTTCAACAAATGTCTGGACATCATTCCACTTGAACAAATTTTCTTAATCACTGAAGAAGGCACCTCCTTCTCTTCCTTTTCCTCCTCCTCCTTTTCTGAAGCAATTTCCTCAACTCTGGTCTGATGATGTTAAAGTTCCAGCTCTTGCAGCTCTTCAGTGGTTAGCTCTACCCTGTGGTCCTCCACCAATTCTTCCACATCCTTCTAGCTGCTGCTGCTGTTGCTGTTGCTGCTGTTGTGATACCAATCTTTTTTGTGTGTTTGTTTTCTTAATATTCTGGTCTCCATCTCCTACAATATATTTCCGTCTTGGTCTCCTGCTGTCAGATGTTAGGTTGTATATCACTGCAACTACTACTGTGGGTCCCCAAGTCTCAGATGATACTACTATGTAAGCGACTTCCTCGTGTCTGCTTATCCCTCTTATCTCTTCAAGATTCCACTGTTTTTTTTTATTACCGGTACAACTCCTTTATCTGTCTTGCTCCCTCCGTCTTTCCTTCTACTGCAGAAAGGAACTTTATTAAGACGTTTTACCTAAGAACAGGCATCTTCAGTTAATACACTGATGCTTGATGGATAAATAAACTCCTATCAATCTCTGATTGATAAATAAAGTACTGGTAGACTTTATTAATCCCTGACGGGTAGATACAGTCCTGGTAGACTTCATAAATCTCTGGAGGCAGGAACCATACATAGCTTTAAGACGAGGTATGATAAAGCTCATGGAGCAGGAGAGAGAGGACCAAGTAGCGGTCAGTGAAGAGGCGGGGCCTGTGGAGAAAATTCTCCAAAGGAGGGGGGGTATGCGCCCTTACTACCCTTGTTAAGGGCCCCTCACCCTTTCCTCCCTTAGGAAGGGGCCAGACAAGGCGAGTATGGGTGCATAAACAAAATAACTCAGACCAGATGTACTGACCACAGTGTGTCACGAGGTCTGACCAAGTAGCAACGAGTGTATGTGACTTAATAGACATTTGAAAATTACAAACATGTGTTCCAGTGATTGAAAATTAGCAGTATGTAGCAATTGTTGAAATTGTGCTGAACTCAGCATGCCATGCCCACCACGAGGCACCACGAGGTGGCATGGTCAGATTGAATACAGGCTCCGTAGAGGTCATACGACTCTAGGGGTCAGGCGGCGCGAGGCGACGTAACTCAACAAGACATTAGTCGTACGCGTCCGTTATTCTAATTTAATCTCCACTAACGTCGGGAAATAAAATAAGAACTCTGTTCCAGCGCGTTTAGTGAATAACATCAACATTGCAGTATATTCAGAAGTGTGCGCAGCTTCTGATTACGGCAAGACAAACGTAGAGACAATCGCAAGTGAATTCCATCGAAACAAGACGGTGATTCATCGGCGGCATTCTACAATCAGGACAGCATTTCCACCGTATATGGTGGAGCCAACACCATCGCTCAAAGTTACACGAGCAAGGTATTTTTTTGTGTTCTTGTCAGGCAGGGGACTGCGCAGTTCTGGTATTTCAAGAACATCAAAATTTACCTATTGACGGCGGTTATGCGTGGACTTTTAAGTCCAAACAAGTGAGTAAGCTGCCTTTCAGTCCATTAAAGACTGAAATATGGACATACGCTCCTTTGGGGCAATAATTATACTCACTTGATGTTTATATTACAGCCCAGTGGAGAATGAAGCCATGGATGTCTCCCCTGTGTGAAGTTGGGGATGGCTGCGACTTCTTGGATTCATCAATAAGCTAAGTAGCATAGTTCATTTTTATCGTAGGAGCTCATTCCTCCACAGTTTTGGTCCTTACGAATCGGAAGTTTGGTCGTATTCGAACCAGGAGAGTGGCCACATGGTGGTCAAAAGATTTATACTCCAGTGTATAAATGTCTACGATCCAAGGTCCTTCGAGAAAAGCTGTAAAACTAGTGTTTTTACAAAAGAAACCAGAATATATGGGTCCCTACTCTCAATCAAAGAGCATGGGAAGCTCTCGCGAGGTATAGAAAACGCGAGCCGGCAGGCGCTCACCCGACACCCAGGAAGAAAACGGTAGTCGGGTCACCCAAGGTTGGGGGACTCTACTGGGGGGGCACCCCACTCACCCACGCGGCAGTTACTGGTGATCTTTCTGCTTAACTCAGCGAGTAGCAGACTGGATTGTGTACAGCTGGTCTGTGAATGTGTATAGTATAAACAGTTTATATATACACACAGTGTTTATAATGTTTATAGACACAAATTAAGAGAAGAAACTGTGTATTATGTTTGTCTCTTATATAATATAGGAAGTGATATTAATTAAGTTTAAACTTTCATATTAATTAACATTGTAACAGTGACTTATGTATGTATATAAACATTGAATATATATGTGTAGTATAATACTCATGTGTGAAGTGACGTCAGTGAGACTCAGATTAGCTGAGACAACAGTTCAGGACATAAACAAACCTGGTGTTGTTTCGACCATATGTACTCTGCACCTCAAGGTCACTGACCTTGAGAGACACGGTTAGTGGGTCAGCAGTGTGCTGACGCAGTCAAAACAAACTCAGCTGGAGTTTTTAAACACTCTAAGTGTGTTGTTAGTCATTATACTAGCAAAATGTCGTCATTAACCACAAAATTTAACACGTTACAGACGAAAATTACTCAATTGGAGCAATTAATTTCAGTCTGTATAGGTTTAACCCAAGACACAAATATAGACTATGATCAGTTGGAAATTAAATCTCAATTATTTAATAAACGTCTGCAAATCATTAATTCAGGCTATGAGATCTATGAAAAGGAATTTCTAGATTCCATCCCGACAGAGGAAGAAATTAAAAGTGTCTTGGATGCCTTTAGTGACCAACAATTAAGGTGGACAGGAATACAGGCTATCTGCCGCAAAACTTTGTCACAAAGACCTACTGTAATCAGTGGTCAGACACCTGTCACACCTAGTGTTAGTTTACAAAGTCTTCCCAAATTGGCTATGCCTATTTTTGAAGGTAATGATTATGAAGAGTTCATTAGTGGGTTTAATTCTTTAGTGAATTCACGTACTGACATAGATGAGATAGCTAAGTTCAATTATCTCAGATATCTCGTGAAAGGTGAACCCTATGAATTGATTAAATCATTTCCGGTGGTCAAAGGCAATTATGCTCTAGCCTTACGTGTCTTAGCAGATAATTATCTTGATGCTGACAAAGCCAGGGTTAGACATGCAGTCTTAATATCAAGCTTGAAACCACCCAAACATTGTCTTTCAGACTTACAGTCATTTAGGATCACATTAGACAATAGTCTTAGAACTCTAGAAGTTAAATATAACCTAAGGCAATGTGATTGATTTATCAGTGGTATTATACAAGATAAACTGTCAACACAAACCATTGAACGTTTAAATATTATGTTCAATAAACGCTATTTCACTTGTGAAGAAATTAGCAATGGTTTACAAACAATAGTCTCATGCATGCAAGCAACGAGACAAGATGAGAAATCCACAAATCCAGTTGTGGATAATAAACCTTCAACTCAGTACAAAAAGAGTGTACCTACTCCCACTAAACCACATAATGGGAAATCCCAAGTAGGCACTTATCAAGCTGTGAACACAACAGACAGTAAACAGACTGTCACACATAAACGTACTCCAAAATGTGTACTTTGTGATGAAACACATTGGGCACAGTATTGCATTCAATACACAACAATGGAGGCACGGAAACAACGTGCTCAACAGCTGAAAATGTGCACTAAGTGTTTAGGTGAACACAAGGGAGGTAAATGCTCACTGAAGAAGTGTTTTAAATGCAAGGGAATGCATCATACAGCATTATGCCCAAGCACTTATGCTGAACAACCGACTTCCACAGAGTCAGGAAGTCAACAAACAACAGCATTAAATGTGAGAGATAAGTCTAAATCGACTGCTCTCCCAATAGCTCGAGTAGAGTTATCCAATAAATTACACAAAACCAATGTGCTGACATTATTTGATCAAGGCTCACAAAGGTCTTTCATAAGACGAACAGTGTTGCAAAAACTGAATAAGCAACCCCATGCCAAAATACAGTTAGATATAGCTGGATTTTTCCAAAGTTCTGGTAAGCAGAGATATGACCTAGCCAGATTCACTGTTGGTCTAGGAAACAGGAAAAAGACAGTAGAAGCTGTGGTAGTCGATGATTTGCCTAAGTCAGTGCAGATCCGGGGATTAAGAGATACAGTTGCAGCACTGAAGGCAGCCAAGGTCAAGTTAGCCTGTCCTGACATACAGACGGACACAATTAGTCCAATTGATTTAATCATTGGAAGTGATTACTATCACTGTTTTGTGGAAAATATAGTAAGTAAACATGATGTTCACTTGCTGAAAACAGCTGGAGGCCATATGATATGTGGTCCAATTCCCTCTCAAAGCGGGAAAGAAGCTGAAATTGATTCAGTAGAAAATGTACTAGTTACAAGAATAACTGCTGATCATGTACCACAACAAAAATTATCATTACTGGAAGAAATGAATGAGCCAGTTGATAAGTTGTGGGATTTAGATGCGATAGGTTTAGATATAAATAAACCAAGCCCACAGGAGTCTGAGACTTATAACCAATATTTGGACACTGTCAAATATGAAGATGGACAGTATTGGGTTAGGTTACCATGGAAATTAAATCCACCACATCTACCTAGCAATTATCGCATGGCTTTCGGACAAATGAAAGCACAAATACATGAGCTCAGGAAGAATCCAGAGCTGCTGACTGTCTATGATAATATCATACAAGAACAGTTAGACAATAAATTCATTGAGGAAATAGTCGAAGATAAGTTGAAGAAAGAGGCTCATTATCTACCGCACCATGGAGTCAGGAAAAATTCTGAAACCACTCCACTTCGTGTTGTATACAATTGTAGCGCACGTGCAAATAAAGATGTAGCAAGCCTTAATGACTGTCTGATGACCGGACCCTCACTAACTGAGAAGCTTGGAGACGTGCTTATGAAATTTCGCACAAATCCATATGCCTACACGGCTGATATTTCCAAAGCTTTCTTAAGAGTAGGACTACAAGAAATAGATAGAGATTATACTCGATTCTTGTGGCCAGAAAATCCACATGATCCTCAAAGTCCTGTGAAAACTTATCGTTTCAAGTCAGTATTATTTGGTGCAACATCCTCTCCATTCTTACTAGAAGCTACTCTTAATACACATTTGAAGAAATCTGAAAGTCCCTTCAAAGAAATCTTAAAGAAAAGTTTCTATGTGGACAATCTTCAAGGTACAGTAAATAAAGAGGAGGATTTGAAATCCTTATACAGAGAAGCTAACAAGGAGATGAAAGAAGCAAATATGCCTCTAAGGATGTGGAATACTAATTCAAATTAATTAAGGGAACTTATCAAAGAAGATTTCCCTGAAGCTGAAGTTCCTGAATGCAACAACATGCTTGGACTTAATTGGAATACACAGGAAGACACTTTGAGTCTCAAAAGTATAACCAATAAATCAAGCAGTACACTCACTAAACGTAGTTTACTGTCAGAGGTATCACAATGTTTTGATCCTCTAGGACTCGTCTCACCAATTACCATAAGAGGTAAAATGCTTGTGCAAGAAGCATGGAAGCTCAAAATAGGTTGGAATGAGAACTTGCCTCAAGAAATGAGTCAAGAATGGGATGAAATATCCAAGGAGTTTAAACAACTTCATCAAATTAAATTTCCCAGACAAATAGGTCAAGAGGGAAACAAGTACACATTACATGTGTTCTGTGATGCGTCAACCAGAGGTTATGGCGCTGTAGCTTACATGAGTAACGCTGAAGGAAGTACTTTAATTACTTCAAAAGCCAGGGTTGCACCCTTGAAGGTCAGAACAGTACCACAATTGGAACTGACAGCACTCTATGTAGGTACAAAATTAGCTGTCTATCTCAACAAAGTACTTGATCATCTCACTATTGAAAAAACTGTGATCTGGAGTGACAATGAAGCAGTTCTCCAGTGGTTAAGAAATAATAAGAGTAAGTTGGTCTATGTACAGAATAGAGTAGCAGAAATAAGAGAGATGCAGAGAGACTATGTCTTTCTCCACGTCTCTACACAAGAGAACCCAGCTGACATGTTGTCACGTGGTGTCCCACTCAAGAACTTTGTGGATAATAAATTATGGTTCCACGGACCTAACTGGCTCTCTAGTGAAACTAACTGGCCACAGCAAAAAGCTTACATTATGCCAGAAGAAACAGTCTGTTTGAACACAGCAGAAATAATCTGTTTAAATACAGCAGACACAAAAGAAATAGTCATTGATGGATCTAAATACTCATCTTTGAGTAAACTCTTAAGAGTTACAGCTCTTGTCTTTAAATTCATTAAAGGGATAAATCCTAATTATGAATTACTTAAACCTATTAAATACTGGATAAAGTTAATACAGAAAGATGTTTTCTCTACAGAGTATAGATTTCTGGAAACTCAGGATAAATGTACAAAGAAACCTGATATGATTAATTCTTTAGGACTTTATCTCGACTCAGAAAAGATTATAAGATGTCGAGGAAGAATTCATAATTCTTCACTACCTAAGGAAACAATACATCCAGTATTGATCCCCAAGAATCATTGGCTAACAAGACTGATTATTCAGAATGCCCACAGTAACGTGTTACATGGTGGTGTAGCTGACACTCTTTGTCATATACGTCAATCCTACTGGATACCTCAAGGTCGACAAAGTGTGAAGAAACAAATAAGAGACTGTATTACTTGTCGTAATTATGATATGCGAGTATGTCAGTATCCAGGTCCACCTCCATACCCTTCTGAAAGAGTATGTCATGTCACTCCATTTGAGGTGACAGGTGTAGATTACACAGGACCAATAATTTTAACTAAAACAGTTGACAAAGTTTCTATCAAGGTGTACATCTGTTTGTTCACCTGTGCTACGACTAGAGCAGTACATCTAGAAGTAGCCACTGATATGTCTGCTGAAACCTTTATCAAATTATTTAGAAGGTTTGCAGCCAGAAGGGCATGTCCCAGGCTGATGATATCAGACAATGCAACGAATTTTGTTGCTGGTGCTGCTTACATAAACAAGATTTTTGAGCAGCCTGAAGTACAACAGATGCTGAATCAACGCAATTGTCGTTGGAGATTCATTCCTCCTAAATCCCCATGGCACGGCGGATTTTACGAAAGAATGATAGGCATTGTGAAACGTTGTTTAAGGAAGACTCTTCATCGTCAGAGAATCGACTTAGAAGAATTTCGTACAGTCGTAACTGAAATAGAAAACAGAGTCAACAACAGACCTTTAACGTATGTTACCGATGATCTGGACAATTTAGAAGTGTTAAGTCCATCTCATTTACTACATGGCAGAAGGTTCGAACCTGTTCCTCACATGAATGATAAAGAAATCATAGAGGATCCTACTCATTTCGAACCTGAACAACTCAGACGTAATTTCAAACACCTTAATAAAGTGATTGAACGTTGGGAGAAAATTTGGCGAGAAGACTATCTCACCTCATTGAGAGAACACTTCTATGGAGCTGGTGTTCCAGAAAATTATAAGTCCTTAAGACCTGGTGACATAGTGATTATTAACAATGATGGTCCGAGGTCCCATTGGCCTCTTGGAAAAATTGTGACCATATATCCTGATGCAAATGGAATCATCAGGACAGTTGATGTTTTGAGCAAAGGTGTAGTGAATAAGCGGACAATAGAAAAATTAGTGCCGTTAGAATTACACAGTGTTGAAAACAAAAATAAAATTAGTGATTCTCCCGAAACCACACAGACTGAAGCTGTTCAGAAAAGACAAGCAGCAGTGATGGCGAGTGAGAAAATCAAATTAATGTTAAGCGATGAGTAGTTTACTTTCAGTAAAACTTTCGCTGCCCCCCAGTGTGGAGAAAATTCTCCAAAGGAGGGGGTATGCGCCCTTACTACCCTTGTTAAAGGCCCCTCACCCTTTCCTCCCTTAGGAAGGGGCCAGACGAGGCGAGTCTGGGTGCATAAACAAAATAACTCAGACCAGATGTACTGACCACAGTGTGTCACGAGGTCTGACCAAGTAGCAACGAGTGTATGTGACTTAATAGACATTTGAGATAAATGTAACTCTTTGCCGTAACAGGAAGATTATAGTAAACTGTTGTATTAGTTTCTACACTTGAAAATTACAAACATGTGTTCCAGTGATTGAAATTTAGGGAACACAAACATTTTAATTGCCACTTGTAGCAGTATGTAGCAATTGTTGAAATTGTGCTGAACTCAGCATGCCATGCCCACCACGAGGCACCACGAGGTGGCATGGTCAGATTGAATACAGGCTCCGTAGAGGTCATACGACTCTAGGGGTCAGGCGGCGCGAGGCGACGTAACTCAACAAGACATTAGTCGTACGCGTCCGTTATTCTAATTTAATCTCCACTAACGTCGGGAAATAAGATAAGAACTCTGTTCCAGCGCATTTAGGGAATAACATCAACATTGCAGTATATTCAGAAGTGTGCACAGCTTCTGATTACGGCAAGACAAACGTAGAGACAATAGTAGCATATAGACGTCGGACGGGGTACCTGATGATAACTGCGCAATTATGTCAATTATCTCACACCTGTGGAAGGGTGGCCAATGTCGCTCACGCGAGGCACAAGTGTTAATTTAATTGGTTTATCTTTGTTGTGGGTCACGTGGAGACAGGAGAAGAGTCATAAAAGAGATAAATATATAATAGTGAATTAGCATATATGGAATAAGTGTATCTATTGCGCCATGTTATGGGTGCTCTGAAAGAGAGAGAGAAGGTAGGGATGAGGTAAATCAGAAAATGTTAATTGATTTTTCTTTGTTGTGGGGCACGTGGTTCCTTGTATTGCGTCATGTTATATGGGAGGTCATTGCTCTGAAGGGGGGTGGGGTGGATCCATTCGCCCATGAGTGTCTAGACTACAAGTGTTTTTGTTAATTGGTTCTTTTTGTCGTTACACGAGAGGGAATGTCATGGTATAATTATCGTGGGAAGGGAGGCCTAGTTTGAGGGTGTATTGGAAAAAGAGGGTGCGGCCAGACAGGTGTTTTCTCATTTCGGCGACTGAGTGTCTAGACTACAAGTGTTTTGTTAATTGGATCTTTTTGTCGTTACATGACAGGGAGCGTCATGGTATAATTATCATGGGAAGGGAGGCCTAGTTTGAGGGTGTATGGAGTCTCACCCATCCACGTGTTGTCTGGAGGTCAATCAAAGGTCAGACCAAGGCAGGGAGGTCCCATCCACGTGTGTGTATGTGTTAGTTGTGTGCGTGTATATTTGTGTATGTGTGTGCATGTGTGTGTGTGTGTGTGTGTGTGTGTATGTGTGTGTGTGTGGGGGGGGGAGGCCTAGTTTGAGTGTGTATTGGAAAGAGAGGGGTGACCACACAGGTGTTTTCTCATTTCGGCGTCTGAGTGTTTTGTTAATTAAATCTTTTTGTCGTTACACGACAGGGAGCGTCATGGTATAATTATCGTGGGAAGGGAGGCCTAGTTTGAGGGTGTATGGACTCTCACCCGTCCACGTGTTGTCTGGAGGTCAATCAAAGGTCAGACCATCCACGTGTGTGTGTGTGTGTGTGTGTATGTGTTAGTTGTGTGTGTGTATGTGTGTGTGTGTGTGTGTGTGTGTGTGTTAGTTGTGTGTGTGTGTGTGTGTGTATTTCTCCAGCATTATGTATTTAATAAAGAAAAATCAGTATACAGGAGACTGGTCAGAGAGCCCCTCTGTCCAGCTGGGATCACACCTGCCAGTCTGGTAGTGTAAGGCTTCCCCCTCACCGTGAGAAGCATAAAAAAAAAAATGTTCAAAGGTGAAAACAATTCTCGTAACCACTGAGATTAGCTCAGCGTTCACGAGAGGGTAGCTTTATACACTTTAAAAGAAAATAAAAATCAGTTATGTTAGTATTTTTTATTGAATTACATAATAAAAAAAAGCCAAAGCAACTTTGTTGGTTAGACACAGAATAGTGGTAAATACATAGACAAAAAAGTCAAGCAACGTTGTTGGTTACACAGAATGGTCGTAAATACATAGACCAAAAAAAAAGAAGTCAAGCAACGTAGTCGGTTAGACAGAATGACAGCGCAACCCATTTTCGGGGACAATAATTATTTCTTTTTCAAAAATGACCTCTCCTTCATCTCCTTTGCCGGGGTCATCACCTTCAACCCCCACCTTCTTCTCCTCCTCGACAAAGTCAACAACGAGGTCATCAGACTGGCTTGAGCGAAGACTCTGCGTTTCGTCAGTATCATCATCTTCTTCTCCAGTCTTCTTAACCTCCTCTTTTTCTTCCATAGGCTGTAAAATAATGAGGTCATATCGATCAATACCAAATAGGGGAGATGGGGAGAGACTCTCGGCCGTAAATCGCTTAAGGAGAAAAGTATAGAAAAAACATACCCTTTCCTGAGGGATTCCATGCTTCCGTTTCCTCGTATCATCACAGTGCCAGCTATTCAGGAGTCTGATGGCGGCGTGATCATCGCCTTTCAAACTACCGGCTGATAGGATAAGAACTTTGCAGATTTTGACTGGACCAGTAAATACTGTCGAAGAAAAAAAAACCCCGCTTTAAAATTATTATTAAAAGTCTGCCTCTCGCTTGTTTTGGCAATATCAATAAGGAAGTATTAATAAAAAAAGATGTGCCTTTACTTACCACTCCCTTCCATCTTGCTGGAATCGACGGCTCCTGTTCTTTTGCCATGACGAGAGAAAAAAGCTGGGAGAGGGGCGGTGGTCAGACCTCGTGGAAAAACTACTGGCACAGCTGTGTTTAGGCCTTTCTTATATACGATTGACACTCGCCAGCCAGGAGGGGTAATGGGGGAGTAGCGTCAGAGGCTGGGTTCACCACACAGGGAGCTATATATATCACCTCTAGTTAAGCAAAATGTATCTTCACAGGTGGGCAGCATTTTAAAATTCTCTTTCGCATAAGCTATTACTAAACTGTCATTTTTAAAGAGTGTTCTTCTTGAGAAATTTAAAAAAAAAATATAAAGTTCTTTGTAATCGCACAAGTCTTGTTTTATGGATAAACATTATTACATATAAACCACAAGTAAGCGAAAAATCACTTTGTATTCTACCAGGCAAGCCATATAAATATTTAATTTTATTTAGCTTTAGAAATTTTTTAAAATTTATACCATAATTCACGGGTTTTTTCCCGTAACTGTCAAAAAAGAATAATAGACTATTTTTCCTGTCCAGTAAAATGGAAAAAAAATGACCCATTACTTTTGAGCTGTAAGAAGGTAGAATATTGCTTATAAGAACAATGGGTTTGCTTGGCGGATAGCTGGCTAATCTTATTTGCTTTAACGCGTCTATAGTAAAACAACCGATGTATGTAACTTTATTTCCTAAGACCGGAATTAAACTATTATTTATTTCCATGCAGTTCATTTTTTCATTTTAGGCAGCGAACATCGCAATGAACAGATCTATTCTGGTCGATGGTTAAAACACCAGTGGTCTGAGCGAACAATAAAACCACCTTATTATGAGGACTTCCCTTAGAGAATTGTAATTCAATTCGCAAGTTACCGATTTTTCAACTGGTAAAGTGTCATCACTCGCTGAATCTGTCAGATCAAATACTGTAATGGTTCTTCCAGAAGCAAACGTTTTATAAAGAATTAAATTCCCTCCTCAATGCCTAGAGCGTTAATTGTTTCATAATATAATTTACTAAAATGATGGGGAAATCACTGTTTATGCGATAAACCGTATTATTATTAATACATAAAGATAAACTCGATAAATGCCATGCTCAAAGTATAGTCCATTTTCTTTGTATTTTCCAGAGTAAGCTGACATGGGTAAAATTACCATGAAAATTTTAGTGGGTATTATATGTCCCCACGGTTGATCTATTAAGAGACTCGTCTGATTAGTCCGAGCACATAATTTTTACTTAGAGTGCGATTAAAAGTATATGTTATTGGCTTTGCGTCCGAGACTAGTGACTTGTTTAAGGCCAAATATGCCGAGGTATATGGGTATACCCTATTAAGCCATAGTTTAGCGTAATTAATGTGGAGCTGGTAAGTGCTGGCGTCATCGTCCGTTTTCAGCGTCCACGCCTGAGGGGATAATTCCAGCCTAATTTTTAAATCTATATTGTCTAGCAGATATTGATCCAATGTGCTTATATCTAGAGCTAGGAGAAAACAGAGTGTTATCCCTTGTTCTTTTTCCTCCTTTCTCAGTGTCTGCCGTTTCTTTGTACTCCCATCGGCGAAATAAGCAGTGTCGAATAGTTTAGCTATACCCGGTCCATCAAAGTCGGGTAACAGATAGCCGAGTCGACCGACAGTCGACAGCTGAGTTGGTTTGACAGTGCTGCAGAGTTTAATGAAGGACCAGTAATTATATGAAGAATTTGTCTGCACAATGTGTTCGCCCAGGAAGCACTGCACAACCTTGAAAAGAGTATTTGATAAGCCATTAATAAGCGCCGCATTATCGGTATCTCCTAGCGAGGTTTGACCGTCATCAGTAGTTAGAAACACTTTAAATTCTATAACTATTTTTCCTAAATCTAGAAATGCCCCGGGAACTCCGGGAATTCTAAATTCCAAAAAATTATCTTTTAGTCTTTGAGAGAGTGGAAGATTTACGGGAAGTGTATCAAAACTCTGAGTGCGAGCTATGGTGCTCTCAACATGTCTTAATCTATGTGGGCGTGGGAATTGTTCTATAATACTCGAACTGTATTCATCCAAAGCCACTTTCAAGCTAGTGTTTTCACCCCCGACAGCTGCCATGGTTAATGAGAAACTGTTTACACGAGAGAGAATACATCGGTTTTATAACCAACTTGACCTCGTCGCTTATTTAACCCGCATTTTCTTTTAATAGTTTTTGCTTTCGTACGCCGCTTCCGGCCCGTCCGTTTTACTCTCCCACCCGTCATAACTCTTTTAGCGACACCTTTTAAAGCGTCTATCCCGTGAGATTTAAGGGCAGATATCATATCTGTTTTACCGCTCTGAAAATCTTCCAGCATTTTACAACCGAACTCTAAGGCGCTCGGGGCAGCGGCTCTAAAGAGAAAAGGCAATGCTTTTTTAGCCAGTCCCGCCAAAGTCGAAAAAAAAACCCTCCTCTGACTCTGTATGGTGCGTGGAAAGTTTGAATGTCCGCCAGACCACCTCCCGCTTGGGTGGGCTTCAGGGAGAATAATCTCTGAAATTCCCTCTCAGAGGGAACTTGAAAAGGTACACACATGTTTGGTGGTTAGAGAAACAATAAACGTTTTTACGCTGAGATGAGGCTATTTATTTATGGGTCTGACATGTAGCACTACGGTGGCTGAATGTCCGCTTTCAAAAGACAAATTACGGCCAAACTGATCCGTCATTTTTATGGCTATTTTATCTAATTTAGAGACACATAGAGGTTTATACATCATGGGGTGAGCCCCTTTTGAATAATTCTCCTGAAAGGCGAATGCATCCAGGATATTCACTAACTGAGAGCCATATATTTGCGGCTGGACAATATCGCTGTATATTAAAACGTAGTCAACCCCACCTGTGGGGTCGGGTTTGAATGGTCCTATCTGCTTGGGGAGAGAGACTCCTTCGGATCTGTCACCCCGAAATAAAATATATTTTTCCGAGACGCTGAGACCGAGTACCCGAGCCATTCTCGCTTTAAATTGCATTTTAAATGAAGTGGCGGCATTGTTTTTCCCGTAAAGGCTCGCGCTCTGGAAGAAAGTATAATTTTCCCAATTACATTGTCATAACTGAGTATTTTTCCCTTCGTCGGAAAATATGAAGAATAATTGTCTCTAAAGGCCATTTTTAAATCGTCCGTTAATTGACGATTAACTTCATCAGCTATATGCGCTATTTTTTCGAAGCGATATCACTTTTCGGTAAAAATTTGTATATTACTTCTTCTATAACCCGTCCATTTTGGGTAATGTGACCTTGCAGAATGTCAATGCCACTTTCAGGATCATCGGTTGTTAGAACATTAAACTTTTGGGTATAATACATTTAAAAGAGCGACTTCATAGTTCAAGGAAGGGTTTAAAGACACGGGAGTAATTATATTTTGAAAAGCCGAAGCCGTATTTTCGAATAAGTTAGTATTTTCCAAACTGGACAGGTATATATACTTTCCCCGCTCACTTCCCTCCATGATGAGAGACGGAGAGAGTGTGAAAGAAATACAGCTTAGTAAGCTCTTATATATTTAAAGGAAAAAACAAAAACAAAACATTCAGCTTTGAAAACTTTATTTTCATAATTTACATTTTTTGTTAGTTACAGCATTTAAGAATTGAATTTCATTATCTGGTTGAGGGATGCGGCGACGCTTCCCACGTGAGCTGCCTTCAACCCTGATGACCCCGTCGCAGGTGTCGCCCTCTCCACCGATGACGTCACCACTGCTGCAGCTTGCACCGCCAACATCTCCGCTGTGCTTGGTCACCGTCTGTTGTAGAATTGCTCTTTCTAGAGCCACGGGGGAGTCCTCCCGTTCAAATTCCGCCTCGTTAATAGTAATTTTAGGAGGGACTTTGTACGGAGTCACTGGTGGAGCGAGCAGATAGGTCTGTATTTCCCTTTTCAGTAGTACATTACTAAATATCTCAATGAGTGGCAGGTAATCATTTTCCCATTCTTTGGCCTGCTTCCTGCTCATGCCAATGTACTGGGGTAAAAGTACCCGTCTGATACCGCCATTGGCGATCACTGTCCGTCCTAGTGATGCCAGACAGAGTTTGAACCAGAGTCTCCGGTTCTGACGGGTGTCATTGGTCAGTCCGCGCACAAAATGCAAGTCTGCACTTCCGAAACTACTCCACATCACAAACTGGGCTTGTCCCTCAAGCTCATGCCCACCATCACCACAACTCACTACCAACCATCACCACAACTCACTACCAACCATCACCACAACTCACTACCAACCATCCATCACAGCTCACCCCAACCATCACCACAACTCACTACCAACCATCCATCACAGCTCACCCCAACCATCACCACAACTCACTACCAACCATCACACACTCACCCAACCATCACTCACAACTCACACAACCATCACCACAACTCACTACCAACCATCACCACAACTCACTACCAACCATCACCACAACTCACTACCTACCAACCATCACCACAACTCACTAACAACCATACCACAATCAACCATCACCACAACTCACTACCAACCATCACTTTGACAGGACTCACATGTGTCATACAGGTGTGAACAACATTTACAGTTTTATGTGTTTCATTCCAGATCAAAGTATTAGTACATGTTCTCTTTCTGATAAACTGGTTTATTAAATGTTCTAACCCTTATTAACGTATTCAGTACATGTTCTTTACCGATCACATTGCATTGAATATAAAGTCAAGAAAGTTTTTCATTCAGCTTTAATTTCTAAAGAAAAACTTATCTTCAATTAGTTAATTGTTGGGTTAAGAAAACTTTGTCTTAGATCAAGTAATTGATGGGTAAACACAAACTTCCTACATTTTTACTCAAGGGTCCCTCAAAACTTCCTTGTATAGTTACTCATAAGTCTTTCACATTGTTCTTAAACCATCCAGTGGGTTTGTTTTGTTATGTTCAGTTTAAATCTTTATTCCATTATTGTCATCTTGGATGACAATCATAGTGTTATATTAGGTCAACTACCTCCAGTCAATCTGTGGTCACCTTGTAGTTGTTTTCTAGGATATATGTGTCTTAGGGGGAAAGAATTCAAACCTGCTTCACTATGACAAGTGGAAAGGAAACACTAGAAAAATTAACAATAATTAGAAACACAGAGGAGAGCACAGACACGTGTTTACTTTAAGGACACTGCATTATATGTAAAAAAAAAATCTTGGTAGTAAAAGTATGATTTATTATACTGATAAACCAGGGCTTTTAATGTAAATCATTATTATTATTTGCGACCACTGTCAGCCTCAGAGTTATCTCTGAGTTACCAGACCTTGCCACGTGGAGGCCAGTGGTTCGTATTTAAGGTCCACCCATCCATTTATTGTGTTTTTGAAGATTTCCTCAGGTCTATGTGTCTAGGACTCCATCTATGTCCCCTCAGATATTCTCCCTTCCCCACTTCCCCAAGGTCTGCCTCAACAACCAGTATCCTCGTCTCTCCCAGGTCCATGTGTCCAGGAGTCCATCTGTCCGTCTTCATATATTCTCCCTTTCCCACTTCTCCAGGGTATCCTTGCCTTTCCCAGGTCCATGTGTCCAGGAATCCATCCGTGGGCCCCCGGATGTCTCCCCTTCCTCACTTCCCTTAGGTTATCTTCCAGTCTCAGCCTTCCCCAGGTTATGTATCCCGAAGTCAGCTCAGCCACCCCGAGTGATCTAGCTAGATGAGAACGAGGCCTTGTCTAGCTGGTCTACGGTAGAGACTGTCCAGGTGGGTGGAATTACTGGAGGTGACACACAGAAAACTGCGTCCAGTAATTACACCCACCAAGACAGCCACGACCGTACACCAGCTAGACGCAGCCAAGCTACCGTCCAGTTCCCCCACCAAGGTGAGGCCACTCAATGGAAATTTGGGAGTTCTATTTATATTATACGATTCATCTATATTAAATATATTTTTTTACTTAATCAGTAGCTTAAGTGTGTTTGTGAATGTTTTATTGTGTGTGGATGAATGTTCGTGTGTTAGTGTTTGTCCACCTCCACGAGAACTGTAATAAGTGTTACACTTCATATTTTTATTTGATTATATTTCTTATGTATTTGCAAGACGAGCAGTTACAAGCGCCGCGCATAATGGAAAAAGTCAGTTTATTTGACTTTTTTTAAGTTATCCTGGGTAATTTACACATATGTTACTTTGTATGATAATTTGTGTAACTGTCTTCACGTGTACCTGTGCCTAAGTAAACTTACACACACACTTATTTTACACTCATTTGCGCATTTCCGTAAACACGGCCTGTGGATTCACCATCATATATACACGCACAAAACTATGTACGTGCGCGCGCACACACACACTTATAAAATACTGAGAGGAATCGACAAGGTGGACAGAGACAGAATGTTCCAGAGATGGGACACAGCAACAAGGGGACACAGTTGAAAGTTGAAGACTCAGATGAATCACAGGGATGTTAGGAAGTATTTATTCAGTCACAGAGTGGTCAGTAAGTGAAATAGTTTGAGAAGCGATGTAGTGGAGGCAGGATCCATTCATAGCTTTAAGAAGAGGTATGATAAAGCTCATGGAGCAGGGAGAGTGACCCAGTAGCGGCCAGTGAAGAGGCGGGGCCAGGAGCTATGAATCGACCCCTGCAACCACAACTAGGTGAGTACACACACACACATCTTGGGGTGAGTATAACACCGGGCACACCTCATGTGGCACACAATATCTCCCAGTGGGTTCTTCGGGAAGGAGCTGAGGTACTGAGTGTGCCGCTTACCATAATATTCAACACATCCCTTGAAAATGGGCAGATACCTGAGGTATGGAAGAAGGCCAATGTAGTCCCCATCTTTAAAAAAGGAGACAGAAAAGAGGCACTAAACTATAGACCAGTGTCACTTACGTGTATAGTGTGCAAAGTCCTGGAGAAAATCATCAGGAAAAGAATGGTGGAGCACCTCGAGCTGAACAGGATAATAAACACCAGACAGCACGGATTCCGGGAAGGCAAATCCTGTGTAACAAACCTCCTAGAGTTCTATGATAAAGTAACAGAGGTAAGGCAAGAGAGAGAAGGGTGGGTTGATTGCATTTTCCTGGACTGCAGGAAGGCCTTCGACACAGTTCCTCACATGAGATTAGTAAAGAAGTTGGAAGAACAAGCATGTATAACAGGAAGGGCATTGGAATGGATCAGGGAATACCTCACAGGGAGGCAACAACGGGTCATGGTGCGTGATGAGGTATCACAGTGGGCGCCTGTGACGAGCGGCGTACCGCAGGGGTCAGTCCTAGGACCAGTGTTATTCTTGGTATATGTAAACGACATGACGGATGGGATAGACTCAGAAGTGTCTCTGTTCGCAGATGATGTGAAATTAATGAGGAGAATCACATCGGAAGAGGACCAAGCAGGACTTCAAACAGACCTGGACAAGCTTGGCATCTGGTCTAGCAACTGGCTTCTCGAATTCAATCCCACCAAATGCAAAGTCATGAAGATCGGAGACGGACAAAGAAGACCGCTGACAGAGTACAGGCTAGGTGGACAAGGGCTACAAACCTCGGCAAAGGAGAAAGACCTTGGGGTGAGTATAACGACAAGTACGTCTCCGGATGCACACATCAACCAGATAACTGCGGCAGCATATGGGCGACTGGCAAACCTAAGATTAGCGTTCCGTTACCTAAACAAGGAATCGTTCAAGACACTGTACACCGTGTACGTCAGGCCCATACTAGAATATGCAGCACCAGTCTGGAACCCACACCTGGTCAAGTACGTAAAGAAACTAGAGAAAGTGCAAAGGTTTGCGACAAGGCTAGTTCCACAACTCAGGGGTCTGTCCTATGAAGAAGGGTTGAGGGAAATAGGACTAACAACACTGGAGGAAAGAAGGGTCAGAGGAGACATGATAACGACATACAAAATACTGCGGGAATCGACAAGGTAGACAGGGACAAGATGTTCCAGAGAGGGAACACAGAAACAAGGGGACACAACTGGAAGCTGAAGACTCAGATGAGTCAAAGGGATGTTAGGAAGCATTTCTTTAGCCACAGAGTAGTCAGGAAGTGGAATAGTCTAGAGAAAGATATAGTGGAGGCAGGAACCATACATAGTTTTAAGACGAGGTATGATAGAGCTCATGGAGCAGGGAGAGCAGAGACCCAGTAGCAGACAGCGAAGAGGCGGGGCCAGGAGCTGAGTCTCGACCCCTGCAACCACAATTAGGTGAGTACAATTAGGTGAGTACACACACACACACACACACACACACACACTGTAATCAGGAAGCATTTCTTCAGCTACAGAATAGTCAGGAAGTGGAATAGTCTAGAGAAAGATATAGTGGAGGCAGGAACCATACATAGTTTTAAGACAAGGTATGATAAAGCTCATGGAGCAGGGAGAGCAGAGACCCAGTAGCAGACAGCGAAGAGGCGGGGCCAGGAGCTGAGTCTCGACCCCTGCAACCACAATTAGGTGAGTACAATTAGGTGAGTACATCAACCAAATAACTGCTGCAGCATACGGACGCCTAGAAAACCTAAGAACAGCATTCCGACATCTTAATAAGGAGTCATTCAGGACCCTGTACATTATGTACGTTAGGCCCATACTGGAGTATGCAGCGCCAGTTTGGAACCCTCACCTAGCCAAGCATGTAAGGAAACTAGAGAAAGTGCAAAGGTTTGCAACAAGACTGGTCCCGGAGCTAAGGGGTATGTCCTACGAGGAGAGGTTACGGGAAATCGACCTGACGACACTGGAAGACAGGAGAGAAAGGGGGGACATGATAACGACATATAAAATACTGAGAGGAATTAACAAGGTGGACAGAGACAGAATGTCCCAGAGGTGGGACACAGCAACAAGGGGTCACAGTTGGAAGTTGAAGACTCAAATGAACCACAGGGATGTTAGGAAGTATTTCTTCAGTCACAGAGTTGTCAGGAAGTGGAATAGTCTGGGAAGTGATGTAGTGGATTCAGGATCCATACATAGCTTTAAGGAGAGGTATGCTAAAGTTCATGGAGTGGGTAGAGTGACCGAGTAGCGGCCAGTGAAGAGGAGGGGCCAGGAGCTGTGAATCGACTCCTGCAACCACAACTAGGTGAGTACACACACACACACACACACACACACACATGTACAAAACGCACTCATCGCCTCGTCCACTAATATACACTAATCACAAATACACACACATGTTCCCCTATGCCACACACACAGGGGACGTATATATGTGTACACAAATTTGTACCCATTTACATGTACACTCTCCCTCACAGCTGTTAAAATTATGTTTGTCTTTTCAAAATAAAATCGAAAACTTTGATGCAGAAAAAATTTGACTTCCTCAATGTTCGGTAATTCAGGAACTTTATATATTTCAGTTTTGTGATGGAGAATGTTGGTTTTCGGGATTTTCCAGACAACCATTGTGTAAGGTAAAGAAAACACTATTATGGATTATCTTATGGAAGATAAAGTTTAGCTAGAAATCATTATTAAACAACTTAACAAGTTTCTCTCTCTTCTCATATTTTCACTTCCCTCACTTCCCTCACTTCCCTCACTTCCCTCACTTCCCTCACTTCCCTCACTTCCCTCACTTCCCTCACTTCCCTCACTTCCTCTAGACTTTAATAAAACATTATCCCCCCCCCACACACTCACACACACACACACACACACACACACACACACACACACACACACACACACACACACACACACACACACACACACACACACACACACACACACACACACACACACACACACACACACATACTGCGGGGAATTGACAAGGTAGACAGTGACAGGATGTTTCAGAGAGGGAACACAGAAACAAGGGGACACAACTGGAAGCTGAAGACTCAGATGAGTCAAAGGGATGTCAGGAAGCATTTCTTCAGCCACAGAGTAGTCAGGAAGTGGAATAGTCTAGAGAAAGATATAGTGGAGGCAGGAACCATACATAGTTTTAAGACAAGGTATGATAAAGCTCATGGAGCAGGGAGAGCAGAGACCCAGTAGCAGACAGCGAAGAGGCGGGGCCAGGAGCTGAGTCTCGACCCCTGCAACCACAATTAGGTGAGTACAATTAGGTGAGTACACAACAACAACAACAAGGGGACACAGTTGGAAGTTGAAGACTCAGATGAATCACAGAGATGTTAGGAAGTATTTCTTCAGTCACAGAGTTGTCGGGAAGTGGAATAGTTTAGGAAGCGATGTAGTGGAGGCAGGCTCTATACATAGCTTTAAGCAGAGGTATGATAAAGCTCATGGCGCAGGGAGAGTGACCCAGTAGCGGCCAGTGAAGAGGCGGGGCCAGGAGCTTTGAATCGACCCCTGCAACCACAACTAGGTGAGTACACACACACACACACACCGATGGCATGGTGGCTAGCGCTCTTGCTTCACGCACGAAGGGCCCGGGTTCAATTCCCAGCGGGGCCGAAACATTTCGAAGTGTTTCGTTACACACACACACACACACACACACATACACACACACACACACACATACATACAACAGGCCTAGTGTCTAATCGACATGTGCCTAGGACAAAATGGTAACTAACACACACACACACACTATAAACGATATAAAATTAAAATAAAAACTAGCAGCTGAGGATATTGGATCCTTTAACAAAATTAATTAAGATTGTGACTCCTGCACACTGGCCAGTAATGTTCTGTCATGTGTGAATGTCACTCCTGCACATGGCCAGTAATGTTCTGTCATGTGTGAATGTCACTCCTGCACACTGGCCAGTAATGTTCTGTCATGTGTGAATGTCACTCCTGCACATGGCCAGTAATGTTCTGTCATGTGTGAATGTCACTCCTGCACATGGCCAGTTATGTTCTGTCATGTGTGAATGTCACTCCTGCACATGGCCAGTAATGTTCTGTCATGTGTGAATGTCACTCCTTCACACTGGCCAGTAATGTTCTGTCATGTGTGAATGTCACTCCTGAATGGCAGTAATGTTCTGTCATGTGTGAATGTCACTCCTGCACATGGCCAGTAATGTTCTGTCATGTGTGAATGTCATCTTGCACACTGGCCAGTAATGTTCTGTCATTGTGAATGTCACTCCTGCACACTGGCCAGTAATGTTCTGTCATGTTGAATGTCACTCCTGCACATGGCCAATAATGTTCTTCATGTGTGAATGTCACCCTGCACACTGGCCAGTAATGTTCTGTCATGGTAAACATGTCACTCTGCACACTGGCCAGTAATGTTCTGTCATGTAATGTCACTCCTGCACACTGGCCAGTAATGTTCTGTCATGTGATTGTCACTCCTTCACACTGGCCAGTAATGTTCTGTCATGTGTGAATGTCACTCCTGACACACTGGCCCAGTAATGTTCTGTCATGTGTGAATGTCACTCCTGCACATGGCCAGTAATGTTCTGTCATGTGTGAATGTCACTCTTGCACACTGGTTAGTAATGTTCTGTCATGTGTGAATGTCACTCCTGCACACTGGCCAGTAATGTTCTGTCATGTGTGAATGTCACTCCTGCACATGGCCAATAATGTTCTGTCATGTGTGAATGTCACTCCTGCACACTGGCCAGTAATGTTCTGTCATGTGTGAATGTCACTCCTGCACACTGGCCAGTAATGTTCTGTCATGTGTGAATGTCACTGTTGCACACTGGCCAGTAATGTTCTGTCATGTGTGATTGTCACTCCTGCACACTGGCCAGTAATGTTCTGTCATGTGTGAATGTCACTCCTGCACATGGCCAGTAATGTTCTGTCATGGGTGAATGTCACTCCTGCACATGGCCAGTAATGTTCTGTCATGTGTGAATGTCACTCCTGCACATGGCCAATAATGTTCTGTCATGTGTGAATGTCACTCCTGCACACTGGCCAGTAATGTTCTGTCATGTGTGAATGTCACTCCTGCACATGGCCAGTAATGTTCTGTCATGTGTGAATGTCACTCCTGCACATGGCCAGTAATGTTCTGTCATGTGTGAATGTCACTCCTGCACATGGCCAGTAATGTTCTGTCATGTGTGAATGTCACTCCTGCACATGTCCAGTAATGTTCTGTCATGTGTGAATGTCAGTCAAAATGTAAAGTTAATGTTGTGTAGTAATGTGTTGAGATGGTTTACTGTATGGTGTGGCACACAATGTTATTTTTTCAATCCTAATGTTTATCCTAATAGTTAACGTTAATGTTTAGGTGATGTTTAAGTCATAACTGAACATTATTCTGCTCAAAGTAATTAAAAGTAGTAAACTTCCATTTATGAATAACTGTTAAGATAATTATTTTTTATTTCTTAAAATTTTCTTAAGAGTTGTAGTGATTCACAATTCAAGTAAAATCGAAGAAGTGGATTAAAAAGTATCAAAATAAAAGAAAAATCCAAACATATTTTCTTATAAGTATAGCATTTGAAGAGTACCACATCTATCTGTACTCTCGCATAGCATTCCAATACCCCTTTCTGTACTCTCCCAGAGCAATCCTATTCTCATTCTCCTAGAGAACTTCAGCACCAACCCTGCACTCTAAACAGCACTCCAACACCCATCTTGTACTCTCCCAGACATCTCCAACACTCATCTTGTACTCTCCCAGACATCTCCAACACCCATTCTTGTACTCTCCCAGACATCTCCAACACCATCCTGTACTCTCCCAGACCTCTGTAACACCCATCCTGTACTCTCCCAGACATCTCCAACACCATCCTGTACTCTCCCAGACATCTCCAACACCCATCCTGTACTCTCCCAGACATCTCCAACACCATCCTGTACTCTCCCAGAGCTCTCTTAACACCCATCCTGTACTCTCCCAGACATCTCCAACACCATCCTGTACTCTCCCAGACTCTCTAACACCATCCTGTACTCTCCCAGACCTCCTGTAACACCCATCCTGTACTCTCCCAGACATCTCCAACACCATCCTGTACTCTCCCAGACATCTCAACACCATCCTGTACTCTCCCAGACTCTGTAACACCATCCTGTACTCTCCCAG
This sequence comes from Cherax destructor, assembly GCA_009830355.1. Taxonomy (NCBI): domain Eukaryota; kingdom Metazoa; phylum Arthropoda; class Malacostraca; order Decapoda; family Parastacidae; genus Cherax; species Cherax destructor. The sequence goes on from WNWK01004669.1 coordinate 64,532, forward strand.
ACTCTCCAACACCATCCTGTACTCTCCCAGACTCTAGCACCATCCTGTACTCTCCCAGACTCTCTAACACCATCTGTACTCTCCAGAGCATCTCCAACACCCATCCTGTACTCTCCCAGACACTCTCAACACTCATCCTGTACTCTCCCAGACATCTCCAACACCACCCTTTGTACTCTCCCAGACATCTCCAACACCATCCTGTACTCTCCCAGACTCTTAACACCCATCCTGTACTCTCCCAGACATCTCCAACACCATCTTCCTGACTCTCTCACATCCTGTACTCCAGAAACACCATTCCTGTACTCTCCAGACATCTCCAACACCATCCTGTACTCTCCCAGACATCTCCAACACCATCCTGTACTCTCCCAGACCTCTTAACACCATCCTGTACTCTCCCAGACATCTCAACACCTTCCTGTACTCTCCCAGACATCTCAAACACCTTCCTGTACTCTCCCAGACATCTCAAACACCTTCCTGTACTCTCCCAGACATCTCCAACACCATCCTGTACTCTCCCAGACCTCTGTAACACTCATCCTGTACTCTCCCAGACATCTCAACACCATCCTGTACTCTCCCAGACATCTCCAACACCTATCTTGTACTCTCCCAGACATCTCCAAAAATCACTCAATCTGTAAATCATTCTTCCCAGACATTCCAACACCATCCTGTACTCTCCCAGACATTTTAACACCATCCTGTACTCTCCCAGACATCTCCAACACCATCCTGTACTCTCCCAGAGACATCTCCAACACCATCCTGTACTCTCCCAGACTCTCTTAACACCATCCTGTACTCTCCCAGACCTCTCAACACCATCTTGTACTCTCCCAGACATCTCCAACACCATCTTGTACTCTCCCAGACATCTCCAACACCATCTTGTACTCTCCCAGACATCTCCAACACCCATCTTGTACTCTCCCAGACATCTCCAACACCATCTTGTACTCTCCCAGACCTCTGTAACACTCATCCTGTACTCTCCCAGACATCTCCAACACCATCCTGACTCTCAGACTCTCACACCATCTGTACTTCCAGACTCTCCAACACCATCCTGTACTCTCCCAGAGCTCTCTAACACCCATCCTGTACTCTCCCAGACCTCTGTAACACCATCCTGTACTCTCCCAGAGCTCTCCAACACCCATCCTGTACTCTCCCAGAGCTCTCTAACACCCATCCTGTACTCTCCCAGAGCTCTCTAACACCCATCCTGTACTCTCCCAGACCTCTGTAACACTCATCCTGTACTCTCCCAGACCTCTCCCACACTCATCCTGTACTCTCCCAGAGCTCTCTAACACCCATCCTGTACTCTCCCAGACTCTCAACACCATCCTGTACTCTCCCAGACATCTCCAACACCATCCTGTACTCTCCCAGACTCTCAACACCTCCTGTACTCTCCCAGACATCTCAACACCATCCTGTACTCTCCAGCCTCAACACCTCTGTACCTCCAGACTCTCCAACCCTCCTGTACTCTCCCAGACCTCTGTAACACCATCCTGTACTCTCCCAGACATCTCCAACACCTCTGTCTCTCCCAGACATTCCAACACCTCCTGTACCTCTCCCAGACATCTCCAACACCCATTCCTGTACTCTCCCAGACTCTGAACACTTCTGTACTCCCAGACATCTCCAACACCATCTGTACTCTCCCAGACTCTGTAACACCCATCCTGTACTCTCCCAGACTCTCCAACACCATCCTGTACTCTCCCAGACTCTCTAACACCATCCTGTACTTCCCAGACCATCTTCCCAACCTCACCTCCTGTACTCTCCCAGAGCTCTCTAACACCCATCCTGTACTCTCCCAGAGCTCTCTTACACCTATCCTGTACTCTCCCAGAGCTCTCCAACACCCATCCTGTACTCTTCCAGAGCTCTCTAACACCCATCCTGTACTCTCCCAGACCTCTGTAACACTCATCCTGTACTCTCCCAGAGCTCTCCAACACCCATCCTGTACTCTCCCAGACCTCTGTAACACCCATCCTGTACTCTCCCAGACCTCTGTAACACTCATCCTGTACTCTCCCAGACATCTCCAACACCTTCCTGTACTCTCCCAGACATCTCCAACACCTTCCTGTACTCTCCCAGACATCTCTAACACCTTCCTGTACTCTCCCAGAGTACATCCTTCCTACTGTCAATTCTTCATATTCTCCTCCTTTATTCTCGCTCCTTTCATATTGTTATTCATTAAATTCACTTCCATCTTTCTTATTGCCTTGTTACTCACCTCCTTCATACTCTCTTCCTTCATTCTAAGTTCCATCACACCCACTTCCTTCACACTTAATTCCTTCATACGCAATCACACTCACACCTTTCACTCAATTCCTTCATACTTTCCTTCATGCTATCTTCTGGTGCAACATTCCTCATTGATCTCATTATTACTTCTCCCAAGAATGAAATTCCGCCAGCAATTCATTATCTCCATTCGACATTTCCTGAAAATATTCTCTTTGTCTCTCTAAAACATCTCGTCCCACACGTTTCATGACGTACTGAAATATATTGTTGCCTAACGCATATTACGATAAATGGTAATATCCAGACATCACAGTTTCACAACGTAGCATCGTACTGGCCAGGTTGTAGCAGCGACGTAGCATCGTACTGGCCAGGTTGTAGCAGCGACGTAGCATCGTACTGGCCAGGTTGTAGCAGCGACGTAGCATCGTACTGGCCAGGTTGTAATCAGCGACGCGTAGCATCGTACTGGCCAGGTTGTGAGCAGTGCGACGTAGCATCGTACTGGCCATGGTTGTGGCAGCGACGTAGCATCGTACTGACCAGGTTGTAGCAGCGACGTAGCATCGTACTGGCCAGGTTGTAGCAGCGACGTAGCATCGTACTGACCAGGTTGTAGCAGCGACGTAGCATCGTACTGACCAGGTTGTAGCAGCGAACTCCAAAAAAATCTTTTGACCAGGTGATCGCGTCTCCCGAGTAGCTTGCTCTTGTTTTCACCCCCGATTTTTTTATATGAGTGCCTTTATAAACCTGTGGGTGTTTTGTAATCACAAAAGAGGAGTAACGAAACAAATAATAATATTTTTCACATTTTTCATGGAGATGGATAATTAAGAATGGGTCAGTAATTTACATACAATACACATACGCTTATTCTGTTACAAACTGAATATATACTTTATTATTATAGATACATACTTGACATAAGTAGGACTAAAATTTCTATAGAATACCGATATCTATGTCTTGGTGTAGGTTCATGGCTGTCTTGGAGAGTGAAATTACAGGACACAAACTTCTTTGTGTTCCCTCTTGTAATTCCTCCACCAGCAAATTCTCGACCGTAGTTAAAAAAAGACATAATTGCCATCCAGCAAGGTCGCCTGGGACCTCCGGTAAGTGCGGAAGGACAGACGGATGAATTAATGGACACAAGATCCTGGGGAGGGATTGAGGTAGGAAGCTAGAGGTGAGGATACTGAGAGGGGCGCGCACGCACACACACCACACACACAAACACGGGGCCAGGAGCTGTGAATCGACTCCTGCAACCACAACTAGGTGAGTACAGACACACACTAGAGAAAGGCACATATGCAGGCAAATGTAAGATGGTACACAGTGTCCCAAAGTTTAACAAAGTGTCAGGTAGGTGGTATACAATTTGAATTTCTGTCTACAAAATCCTGTATTTAAAATATGTAAAGTTATTATAGGAGAAATTGTTAAATAAAGAAATGGAGAGATAACATTTACCAAGACTATCAGAAAACCTTTACTAGTGTTATCAGAGATACAAAGATCACTGGGTTATATGCAGTAATACCTGAGATATAAATGTTATGATTATACATAATAACACCAGAGATGCAAAGATCACAATATTATACTTTGTAAAATTAGAAAAGCAAATATAACTCTTTTATTTATAGAAATTTCAAGGATACAAAGATGACTCCGTTATGTGTAGGAATTTTTGAGATATAAATGTTACGTTATATTACATGTTTACACACCGGTGATACTAAGATCACAGTGTTGTACACAACAACACTAGCAATACTAAGATCACAGTGTTATACACAATAACACTAGCAATACAAAGATCACAGTGTTATACACAATAACACTAGCAATACAAAGATCACAATGTTATACACAATAACACTAGCAATACAAAGATCACAGTGTTGTACAAAATAACACTAGCAATACTAAGATCACAGTGTTATATACAATAACACTAGCAATACAAAGATCACAGTGTTATACACAATAACACTAGCAATACAAAGATCACAGTGTTATATACAATAACACTAGCAATACAAAGATCACAGTGTTATACACAAAAACACTAGCAATACAAAGATCACAGTGTTATACACAATAACACTAGCAATACAAAGATCACAGTGTTATACACAATAACACTAGCAATACAAAGATCACAGTGTTATACACAATAACACTAGCAATACAAAGATCACAGTGTTGTACACAATAACACTAGCAATACAAAGATCACAGTGTTATACACAATAACACTAGCAATACAAAGATCACAGTGTTATACACAATAACACTAGCAATACAAAGATCACAGTGTTATATACAATAACACTAGCAATACAAAGATCACAGTGTTATACACAGTAACACTAGCAATACAAATATCACAGTGTTATATACAATAACACTAGCAATACAAAGATCACAGTGTTATATACAATAACACTAGCAATACAAAGATCACAGTGTTATACACAATAACACTAGCAATACAAAGATCACAGTGTTATATACAATAACACTAGCAATACAAAGATCACAGTGTTATACACAATAACACTAGCAATACAAAGATCACAGTGTTATACACAATAACACTAGCAATACAAAGATCACAGTGTTATACACAATAACACTAGCAATACAAAGATCACAGTGTTATACATGGCATCAAAATTGATAAGGAAGTTATACATAGCAACATAAAGAGATCACACTTTTACATGAGTGAAAATACAGAAAAACTCAAATAAGAACATAAAAATCTATGCCATTTAAATAGACGACTAAAATAAACAATAATTGGCCTCACCATGGTGGTCTAGGTAGAGGAGTTCTTCTCTTCTGGCTGGACTATGTTTCCAGCCTACCTGGGCGGGTGTATTTACTGGGCGCAGATTTCTGTGTGTCCTCCCCAGTAATTACATCAGCTCGTATATATTGATATTTAAACACTTGTGTTGTAATATCATAGGTAGGCTGGACTCCATGGTGTTGCTGCATTTGACAAGTTAAGTTCCTCTCTGAGGAAATGCTGTGTTTGGGGTTCACAGCTCTCAACGTCCCCTCAAATGTTAGTTTGATTCCAGTTTAACTTTAATGATATAAGATAATATTTTGCTAAATAGTGTAGTGTAGAACACATTTAATATTTGTCAAGAGTGTAAACACTGACTGATATAACCATTGTAACATGATAAGTTTGTTCTGCAAAGTGACTCTTAAACTATACTCTGCAATGTCTTGCTTCAAGAAAAGTGTTTTAAGTAATAATTATACTCATAACGAGAGATGATAATATTACTGATGTGTTGTAGTTAATTAATATTGTTAAACATTACTCAAGTATTCAACATTCACTTTTCTGAATCACTTAAGAACACTTAATTAACTACAAATCTATTTAGAAATAATTGATCTACTTAATCAAAAATTTCTCTCAAGTTTATTAAAGTCTGTATTTATGCATAGTTATTTGTCATCACTTACAAGTACGAGGGAACATTCAGTCTGGTGAATGTCATCATTACAAGTACGAGGGAACATTCAGTCTGGTGAATGTCATCACTTACAAGTACGAGGGAACATTCAGTCTGGTGAATGTCATCACTTACAAGTACGAGGGAACATTCAGTCTGGTGAATGTCATCACTTACAAGTACGAGGGAACATTCAGTCTGGTGAATGTCATCACTTACAAGTACGAGGGAACATTCAGTCTGGTGAATGTCATCACTTACAAGTACGAGGGAACATTCAGTCTGGTGAATGTCATCACTTACAAGTACGAGGGAACATTCAGTCTGGTGAATGTCATCACTTACAATACGAGGAACATTCAGTCTGGTGAATGTCATCATTAAGTACGAGGAACATTCAGTCTGGTGAATGTCATCACTTACAAGTACGAGGAACATTCAGTCTGGTGAATGTCATCACTTACAAGTACGAGGGAACATTCAGTCTGGTGAATGTCATCACTTACAAGTACGAGGGAACATTCAGTCTGGTGAATGTCATCACTTACAAGTACGAGGGAACATTCAGTCTGGTGAATGTCATCACTTACAAGTACGAGGGAACATTCAGTCTGGTGAATGTCATCACTTACAAGTACGAGGAACATTCAGTCTGGTGAATGTCATCACTTACAAGTACGAGGGAACATTCAGTCTGGTGAATGTCATCACTTACAAGTACGAGGGAACATTCAGTCTGGTAAATGTCATCATTACAAGTACGAGGAACATTCAGTCTGGTGAATGTCATCAACGTAAAGACTCACAAGAACATTATTGTAGATGTTATAAAGTGACAGGGACATCAGCTGGTGAATGTTATTAGTAATTGTGTGAAGTATAGTCAGCTTCAGATCTGGTAATGTCACACTTACAAGTACGAGGACATCAGTCGTGGTAGTTGTGGTGGTGGTGGTGGTATTAGTGGTGGTGGTATTGTGGGGTTAGTTTGGTGTGGTAGTAGTAGGTGTGGTGGTAGTAGTATAGTAGTAGTGTAGTAGTAATAGTATAGTAGTAGAGTAACTCTTGGTTACTATATAATGCGAGTTTATTGTTTTAAGGGAACTCGACCTAACACTTAAGGGATGGGGAAGCTGCCGTTATTCTGTTTAATAATATCTAAAATAGCGATGACTATAATCATTATTTCAGACAATATTAAAGATAATAAAGACAACTTCGTTATCTATGAAATATTACCACCAGTTCTTCTTATGCTTTACATTCATACATGTTATGTTATAATACTTAACTACATAAATCTTTTGTGGTTAAGACAAAGAAGAATTTCTTATTAAGTCATCTTAATATGTGAAGAAGTGACTAACTTGAGAGACTTATCGTTAAGACAAAGAAGATATTCTTATAAATCATTTAGATTAATTAAAATTAATTATTAAATAATTCTCTGTTTTCACATATACACTTTTCTCACGTATTCAATAATGACATAAAACATTCACCATCACAAATACAAAACAAAAACTCTCCAGAAAGAAATAAAAACTGTCAACTTGGATGATTTGATCTCTTGACAAATAGAATTTTGGTGGTGGCTGCCACAACCTGGCCAGTACGACTGTGTGTTACTGTCTCCCATACTGTTGTTATGTACTGTGATGTATGAATGTTAACATTTATTACACACTGAATGTTGTGGTGCACTATGTTGCAGAGATATATGGCACAAAGTCAGTAAGTAAAGAAAAAGACACAATTGTAGAAGGGAACTATTGAATGAAGAAGTTTGATTCACAGATGAAAGTTCCTCTCTGCTGTTATGTGTTTTTTCACCACCATCGTTGTGTTGTGATGTGTATAAAGTCTGTCTGCTACACCAGAGTTAATAACACTGTATGTAACCTGTTCACAACCAGTTAACACAATTTTAATCTCTAAAATTGAGATTAAAGAAAATTCAACATTAATATTAATAATTATATTAATAATAATAATAATAATAATAATATATTATATATATATTATTATTATTATTATTATTATTATATATATATTATTATTATTATTATTATTATTATATTTATTAAAATTATTATTAATTATTATTATTATTATTACCAATCTTAAATTATTACTAATATTAGCATCTCATTAATAATAATTATTGTATTACTAAATATCAGGTAGACTCAACAGTATACAACCTCCTGTAATGCATGCCCTCACAACTCCTGGCATTCACATTGATTATTATTACACATCTATGGAGGTCATGCCACTCACAACATCCTGATGTCATGCTCACAACATCTAAGAGGTCTAGCCATTCACAACATCCGAGTCATGCACTCACAACATATCTGGAGGTCATGACTCACAACATCCTGGAGGTCTGCCACTCACAACATCCTGGAGGTATGCACTCACAACATCCTGGAGGTCATGCCACTCACAACATCCTGGAGGTCATGCCACTCACAACATCCTGGAGGTCATGCACTCACAACATCCTGGAGGTCATGCACTCACAACATCCTGGAGGTCATGCACTCACAACATCCTGGAGGTCATGCACTCACAACATCCTGGAGGTCATGCCACTCACAACATCCTGAGTCATCCTCCGGAGGTCATGACACTCCACAACATCCTGGAGGTCATGCCACTCACAACATCCTGGAGGTCATGCACTACACATCCTGAGGTCATGCCACTACACATCCTGGAGGTCATGACACTCACAACATCCTGGAGGTCATGACACTCACAACATCCTGGAGGTCATGCCACTCACAACATCCTGGAGGTCATGCACTCACAACATCCTGGAGGTCATGACACTCACAACATCCTGGAGGTCATGCACTCACAACATCCTGGAGGTCATGCACTCACAACATCCTAGGATGTCCTGAGCATCACAACATCCTGGAGGTCATGACACTCACAACATCCTGGAGGTCATGACACTCACAACATCCTGGAGGTCATGCACTCACAACATCCTGGAGGTCATGCACTCACAACATCCTGGAGGTCATGACACTCACAACATCTGGAGGTCATGCCACTCACAACATCCTGGAGGTCATGACCGCTCACAACATCCTGGAGGTCATGACACTCACAACATCCTGGAGGTCATGACACTCACAACATCCTGGAGGTCATGACACTCACAACATCCTGGAGGTCATGACACTCACAACATCCTGGTAGGTCATGACACTCACAACATCCTGGAGGTCATGCACTCACAACATCCTGGAGGTCATGCACTCACAACATCCTGGAGGTCATGACACTCACAACATCCTGGAGGTCATGACACTCACAACATCCTGGAGGTCATGACGCTCACAACATCCTGGAGGTCATGACACTCACAACATCCTGGAGGTCATGACACTCACAACATCCTGGAGGTCATGCACTCACAACATCCTGGAGGTCATGACACTCACAACATCCTGGAGGTCATGCACTCACAACATCCTGGAGGTCATGCACTCACAACATCCTGGAGGTCATGCACTCACAACATCCTGAGGTCATGCCACTCACAACATCCTGGAGGTCATGACACTCACAACATCCTGGAGGTCATGCACTCACAACATCCTGGAGGTCATGACACATCTGGAGGTCATGCCTCACAACATCCTGGAGGTCATGACACTCACAACATCCTGGAGGTCATGCACTCACAACATCCTGGAGGTCATGACACTCTAAACATCCTGGAGGTCATGACACTCACAACATCCTGGAGGTCATGCCACTCACAACATCCTGGAGGTCATGCACTCACAACATCCTGGAGGTCATGACACTCACAACATCCTGGAGGTCATGCACTCACAACATCCTGGAGGTCATGCACTCACAACATCCTGGAGGTCATGACACTCACAACATCCTGGAGGTCATGCCACTCACAACATCCTGGAGGTCATGACTCACAACATCCTGGAGGTCATGCCTCTCACAACATCCTGGAGGTCATGACACTCACAACATCCTGGAGGTCATGCCTCACAACATCCTGGAGGTCATGACACTCACAACATCCTGGAGGTCATGAGCCTGCACAACATCCTGGAGGTCATGACACTCACAACATCCTGGAGGTCATGACACTACAACATCCTGGAGGTCATGCCACTCACAACATCCTGGAGGTCATGCACTCACAACATCCTGGAGGTCATGACCTAACAACATCCTGGAGGTCATGACACTCACAACATCCTGGAGGTCATGACACTCACAACATCCTGGAGGTCATGACACTCACAACATCCTGGAGGTCATGACACTCACAACATCCTGGAGGTCATGCCACTCACAACATCCTGGAGGTCATGACACTCACAACATCCTGGAGGTCATGCACTCACAACATCCTGGAGGTCATGCACTCACAACATCCTGGAGGTCATGCCACTCACAACATCCTGGAGGTCATGACACTCACAACATCCTGGAGGTCATGCCTCACAACATCCTGGAGGTCATGACACTCACAACATCCTGGAGGTCATGCACTCACAACATCCTGGAGGTCATGCACTCACAACATCCTGGAGGTCATGACACTCACAACATCCTGGAGGTCATGACACTCACAACATCCTGGAGGTCATGACCTCACAACATCCTGGAGGTCATGCCACTCACAACATCCTGGAGGTCATGCCACTCACAACATCCTGGATTTTTTATTAACACATCGGCCGATTCCCACCAAGGCAGGGTGGCCCGAAAAGAAAAACTTTCATCATCATTCACTCCATCACTGTCTTGCCAGAAGGGTGCTTTACACTACAGTTATAAAACTGCAACATTAACACCCCTCCTTCAGAGTGCCGGCACTGTACTTCCCATCTCAGAACTCAAGTCCGGCCTGCCGGTTTCCCTGAATCCCTTCATAAATGTTACTTTGCTCACACTCCAACAGCACGTCAAGTATTAAAAACCATATGCCTCCATTCACTCCTATCAAATACGCTCACACATGCTTGCTGGAAGTCCAAGCCCCTCGCACACAAAACTTCCTTTACCCCTCCCTCCAACCTTTCCTAGGCCGACCCCTACCCCGCCTTCCCTCCACTACAGATTTATACACTCTCGAAGTCACTCTGTCTCGTTCCATTCTCTCTACATGTCCAAACCACCTCAACAACCCCTCCTCAGCTCTCTGGACAATCGTTTTGGTAATCCCGCACCTCCTCCTAATTTCCAAACTCCGAATTCTCTGCATTATATTCACACCACACATTGACCTCAGACATGACATCTCCACTGCCTCCAGCCTTCTCCTCGTTGCAACATTCATCACCCATGCTTCACACCCATATAAGAGCGTTGGTATAACTATACTCTCATACATTCCCCTCTTTACTTCCATAGACAAGGTTCTTTGTCTCCACAGACTCCGAAGTGCTCCACTCACCCTTTTCCCCTCATCAATTCTATGATTCACCTCATCCTTCATAGACCCATCCGCCGACATGTCCACTCCCAAATATCTGAATACATTCACCTCCTCCATACTCTCTCCCTCCAATCTGATATCCAATCTTTCGTCACCTATTCTTTTTGTTATCCTCATCACCTTACTCTTTCCTATATTCACTTTCAATTTTCTTCTTTTACACACCCTACCAAATTCATCCACCAACCTCTGCAGCTTCTCTTCAGAATCTCCCAAAAGCACAGTGTCATCAGCAAAAAGCAACTGTGACAACTCCCACTTTGTATTTGCTTCTTTATCTTTTAGCCCAACACCTCTTGCCAAGACCCTCGCATTCACTTCTCTTACAACCCCATCTATAAATATATTGAACAACCACGGTGACATCACACATCCTTGTCTAAGGCCCACTTTTACTGGGAAATAGTCCCTTCCCTCCTACACACTCTAACCTGAGCCTCACTATCCTCATAAAAACTCTTCACTGCTTTCAGTAACCTTCCTCCTATTCCATACACCTGCAACATCTGCCACATTGCCCCCCTATCTACCCTATCATACGCCTTTTCCAAATCCATAAATGCCACAAAAACATCTTTACCCTTATCCAAATACTGTTCACCTATATGTTTCACTGTAAACACTTGGTCTACACACCCCCTACCTTTCCTAAAGCCCCCTTGTTCATCTGCTATCCTGCTTTCTGTTTTACTCTTAATTCTTTCAATAATAACTCTACCATACACTTTACCAGGTACACTCAACAGACTTATTCCCCTATAATTTTTGCACTCTCTTTTGTCCCCTTTGCCTTTATACAAAGGAACAATACACGCTCTCTGCCAATCCCTAGGTACCTTACCCTCTTCCATACATTTATTAAATAATAGCACCAACCACTCCAAAATTATATCCCCACCTGCTTTTAACATTTCTATCTTTATCCCATCAATCCCAGCTGCCTTACCCCCTTTCATTCTACCCACTGCCTCACGAACTTCCCCTACACCCACAACTGGCTCTTCCACACTCCTACAAGATGTTATTCCTCCTTGCCCTACACACGAAATCACAGCTTCCCTGTCTTCATCAACATTTAACAAATCCTCAAAATATTCTCTCCATCTTCCCGATACCTCTAACTCTCCATTTAATAACTCTCCTCTCCTATTTTTAACTGTCAAATCCATTTGTTCTCTAGGCTTCCTCAACATTAATCTCATTCCAAAACTTTTCTTATTTTCAACAAAATTTGCTGATAACATCTCACCCACTCTCTCATCTGCTCTCTTTTTACATTGCTTCACCACTCTTTTAACCTCTCTTTTTCTCTCCATATACTCTTCCCTCCTTGCATCACTTCTACTTTGTAAAAACCTCTCATATGCTAACTTTTTCTCCTTACTACTCTCTTTACATCATCATTCCACCAATCGCTCCTCTTCCCTCCTGCACCCACTCGCCTGTAACCACAAACTTCTGCTGAACACTCTAACACTACATTTTTAAATCTACCCCATACATTTTCGACCCCATTGCCTACACTCTCACTAGCCCATCTATCCTCCAATAGTTGTTTATATCTTCCCCTAACTGCCTCCTCTTTTAGTTTATAAACCTTCACCTCTCTTTTACTTACTGATTCTATTTTCCTTGTATCCCATCTACCTTTTACTCCCACTGTAGCTATAACTAAAAGTGATCTGATATATCTGTAGCCCCTCTATAAACATGCACATCCTGAAGTCTACTCAACAGTCTTTTATCTACCAATACATAGTCCAACAAACTACTGTCATTACGCCCTACATCATATCTTGTATACTTATTTATCCTCTTTTTCTTAAAATATGTATTACCTATAACTAAACCCCTTTCTATACAAAGTTCAATCAAAGGGCTCCCATTATCATTTACACCTGGCACCCCAAACTTACCTACTACACCCTCTCTGCATGTTTCTCCCACTTTAGCATTTAGGTCCCCTACCACAATTACTCTCATTTGGTTCAAAAGTTCCTATACATTCGCTTAACATCTCCCAAAATCTCTCTCTCTCCTCTACCTCCTCTCTTCTCCAGGTGCATACACGCTTATTATGACCCACTTTTCGCATCCGACCCTTATTTTAATCCACATAATCCTTGAATTTACACATTTATATTCCCTCTTTTCCTTCCATAACTGATCCTTCAACATTATTGCTACCCCTTCCTTAGCTCTAACTCTCTCAGATACTCCTGACTTAATCCCATTTATTTCTCCCCACTGAAACTCGCCTACCCCCTTCAGCTTTGTTTCGCTTAGGGCCAGGACATCCAACTTCTTTTCATTCATAACATCGGCAATCATCTCTTTCTTATCATCCGCACTACATCCACGCACATTCAGACAACCCAATTTTATAAAGTTTTCTTCTTCTCGTTTTTAGTAGATTTGTACAGGAGAAGGGTTACTAGCCCATTGCTCCCGGCATCTTAGTCGCCTCATACGACACGCATGGCTTACGGAGGAAAGATTCTTTTCCACTTCCCCATGGACAATAGAGAAAATAAAAAGAACAAGAGCTATTAAGAAAAGAAGAAAAACCTAGATGTGTGTATGTATATATATGCATGTGTATGCCAGTGTAGTGTGACCTAAAGTGTAAGTAGAAGTAGCTAGATATACCTGTTATCCAGCGTGTTTATGAGACAGAAAAAAGACACCAGCAATCCTACCATCATGTAAAACAGTTTCAGGTTTCTGTTTCACAGTCACCTGGCAGGACAGTAGTACCTCCCTGGGTGGTTGCAGCGGCAGCATCCTAGCAGCCCTTATTCTCCAAAAAACTCAGCGCTCGTCAAAGCTTGTGATGGCCTAATTGAAGGTACAAACCCACGTAGATCACAAAATGACCCAAGAATACTAGAAATGCTACTCAAACCTTAACAAAATTGAAGATCTAAGGAAGACAGCCCTGCAAACCCAAACATCGCCCGCGCTGCCAGACGAACGCCTAACCCAAGCTAAAGGAAATAAAGCCTCCTCCATAGCTTCACTAGTGATACTATGAGCGGAAATCGCAGAGGAACCAACAACAGTACCAAGAAACCAACGTTAAGGACTTTGAAACACAACATGTCTACACCACAGAAAGCCGGTACATCAACAACCCCCCACACCCCCGCCCGGGCCCCGACGACAACAATAACACCACCGACCATGGCTGATTCTCCCACCAACCCCACCAGCTTCGTAGGATTCTTTCCTGGGCACCAAGGTATGACTACTCCTGATACTATTAGGGAATACATCATTGCCCTTGAAGCTGAAAACAAAGACATCAAAGCAAAACTAGTGAAATATGAATCCAAGCTAACTAACATCGAGATCAAGATCCAAAACCTTGAAGAGAAGATCACATCGGGAAATACTGACACAGAAAATACTCTGCAAACAGCTATAACCAGTCACACCGATCAAATAACAACTCTGAATATGAAGGTGGAAGAAGCAATCAAGGACTGGAATAACAACATGCACACTCGACTTGATGAATATCTTGATTTTCAAGATGACAAAACCGAACAAGATAACTTGTCTGATGCAGTTATAATAAACAGCAACCACATTCCCAGAGACATAACTCAATCCCAGTGCAAGGAAACTGCTATCAACATATTACAAGACCACCTACAAGTTAATGTGCAAAGTAATGAAATCAAGGAAACACGATTGCTAGGAAAACAAGGTAAACCTAGTATAATGATCAGACTTCACTCATATGATACAAAAAAGGACCTAATTAAATCAGCAATTACAATGAAAAGTGGAGTATACATCAACGAGTGCCTAACCAGGAAACGTCAAAACCTTCTGTTTAGGCTGAGAAAACTTAAACTGGAGAACAAAATCCATCAGTGCTTCGCTCGTGATGGGAAAATACTAGTTCGAAAAGTATCAACAGGTCAGCAATTTTCTATATCAAACGAACGTGATCTCACCAACTTCCTTAGACAAGCTGACATTACCATTACTGATTAGCCTATTGTCCTCAACACATAATATACGTGTGCTGTATTAGTGTATGTTACTACTACTTTGTGAAATTTTTGTACTAACTTTATACTAGCTAGTACCAACTACCTCATACACTATGTACTTTACTTTTAGTGCTATTACTTGCTTAAACTTTATAATATAAATCAAATCTTGCTTCTAAGTTAATTTTATATCATATTTACTATCTGTCCATTTAATTTAATCCCCATTTATATATTCTCTTGAAATAGTTCCCAGCAAATCAATACCTAGTACTGCCTTTCATCCAATAATTCCTTTACTTGAAGCTTTAAAAAATAATTAAGGTGCTAATTCTGGTGCTAAAGTGTTTTACTCTTTTTATTTACTATTATATTCCCTAAAGTGTTAACCCTCATTGTTTACTATTATATTCCCTAGTTTTTATTTAAAAAAAAATCTAACTGCCACAGTTCTTATATTAATTTTTATTATAATAATTAAGGTGCTAACTCAGGTACTAATTTACTTTACTTTCATTGTTTGCTATCATTTTCCCTAGCTCCTTTATTCCCAGCTTTAGTAAACTACCATAGTTCAATTAATTGCATTTGTATAAATTGACTAAGGTACAAATTCACGTGCCAAGAACTCTGTCAAATACCCTATATCTCTACAAACTCTTATTAAAAATTTGTAATAATCAAATAGTTCCTAAGAATTTAATCTAGTACCATATTATTAAGTTTAGTATTATATATTCTTCTCAGGTCTAGTTATAGAATCACATCAAATCTTATGATTACAGGAATTGATCCTGATATCAACCTATTATTAAATGACTTACATGATTCCAACAGCAACTGCAACTATTACACAGCAGATCAAGCAAAGACATTACTCAGAGCCAACAATAACATAACTATCTTCAATTACAATGTTAGATCTTTGAGCAAACATTATGATGACCTCACAGCACTACTCCAATCCCTCCAGACCAATATGTCAATCATCACACTCACTGAGACCTGGCTGAAGCCTGATACTATGATGTCTATGCCATCCAGTTACACAGCCATTCACAATTGTAGGACAGATCCGAGGTGGAATAGCTAATTTCTCAGATCAACTTGAATGTATCAATAACTCTTGCATAAGGATGAGCATGGAGAATATATTATAGCTAAATTTAAATCAAAAGACCTGCAAAACCCTCTCAGTGATAAACATCTACAGATTACCACAGTCAAACATTCACCATTTTAGTGAAAAACTAGGTAACCTGATAACTGATGCACACATGAACAAAGACCATTTGCTGCTCACAGGTGACTTCAATATAAATCTCCTACATGACCAGGACCCACAAGTAACAGAATTCACAAACACTATGAGCAACTGCCTCTTTAAGGGCTCCTTGACGTGGTAAGAGGCTATCGGTCTGAGTGGACCTTTGGTCTTCTTCCTCAGACCGAACTATACTCCCCAATCCCCCTCCCTTTTCCCATCTCCCCATCCTCCCTTTTCCCTTTCCTCCTCCTCCTCCTCATCCCTCCCTTATTTCCTTCCCAGTTTTACCCTGGGAGCTTCTCTCCTCAGGCATTCTAGTTCCTAGGTAGGGGAAGGGTATCGTGGTCCATTCCATTCCGTTGAGGTCCTTGGCGGTGGTGTAGTTTGCCGTGGAATCTGGATCGCCTGGGGATGTCCCGATCCTCTCCGGTCACCCGGGGGTGGCCTTGGGTATCTTTCGGGCGACGGGTGTATCTCTGGAGGCCACCTTTCGGATTCCGGGGTGGTGGCCGAAGGCGGTATGCTTGTGGCGGATATCCGGCCGCCCTCTCTTTTGTCCGCCGAGATGGCTCGGTGGATGTGAGGTTGCTATCCCGGATTGCTGGTTTACTGGCATGAAGGGTAGGGTATGGCACGGGTTCCATGCAGCATCTGCACTACTTGCGGTGTTGAGGTCCTCTTGGGCACGGAGGGATTTCGCTCCCTTTCATTCCTCCTAGGAGCTATTCCTCCACGTTCCCCCCTTTTTTTTATTCTTTTTTTATTTTTATTTTCTTTTCTTCTTTCTTTTTTTCTTAAAAATAAAAAGAAAGAAGTAACCTAACCATGGCTGACCCAATCCATGAACCCACTACCCCCGGGCCCCTTCCTGATACCGCACCCAGTACTGACCCTGCCTCGTTAACGGATGACTCTTTGGACACCTCTCATGCCCCTGTACCTCTTGCTGGTGCTGGTTCGTCACCTGCTTCAGGTACCAGGGACCCGACTGGCCCTTTCGATACGTCTGACCTTCGCTCTTCTCTGACCTTGATTCCGGCTTCTCCCTCGACGGTGCGGCAATTTTCGAATCGCTCGCCCGTCTCCCATCGGACCACCCCCGGTCCCACACCCAAACGACCAAGACCCACACATGACGATTCGACACTCCCTTCTCGTTCATCGCAGAAACGACCAGCTCGTCACGCACTCCCCTTAAACTCTCTGTTTCAAACTACTCAATGGACAAAGTTTTTTACTCTTCGACCGACTTCTCCTAATACCTATCTTTCAGACCATAGTATTGGTAAGGCTCTGCTACGCCATGTTGGTCAAAACATCTCATTTCACGCTCTCAAGAGCGGCACTCGCATCATCACGGTCCAGAATGCTGGCCAAGCTCGCGATCTTTCTCTTCTTACAACCATTGATACTACTCCTGTTACTATTGACAAGCACCATTCCCTCAATTCTTGTTGTGGTTCTGTCATTTTGCCCCACACCATTGTCCAACGGAATTTCCAGACATGTGGTGATGACATTTTCGAGCAGCTTGAGCTCCAAGAACTCCCTATCCTTAAAGTTGACACTTTTGTCCTCCCAGCCAATAAGCGAAGACGTTATCCTTGCAATATAGCTCGTTTAACGTTTGACTGCCACCTTCGGTCTACATTGCAGGTCAACGTTTACAAGTTCGAAAGGTGACCCCTACACCGCAGCAGTGTAGAAACTGCTGGCGTTTTGGTCATCCAGCAAAATATTGCAGGTCCATGGCCGAATGCCCAGTCTGTGGTGCTGACGACCATGCCAGTTCTTCTTGTACTCTACCTCCCTCTTGCCTTAACTGTCATGAGGCACATCCTTCATATTCTCGCCGTTGTCAGGTTTACCTGAATGAGCGGGAAATCCGTTGTCTCAGAGGCGGAAGGCTTCTCATATGCTATGGCTGTCTCTCATCTTCGCCTTCAAGGGAAACTTCCCGTATTTCCTATTCTCGCATTGCTAAACGTCGCCCGCTTCTGGGGTCCCAACTTCCACGGCTTCCTCTGTGGTCGCCTCATCCTCAATCACCCTGTCTCGAATCCTTTTGATATTCTTGGCTCCGAGGTCCCTACCTCGGCTTCCCATACTATCCACACTCCTTCCTCTACTCACTCGCACAGTTCTGAGTCTACACGTCCTCGTCCTTCACCTAAACCTCAGCGCCCCCCTTCTTCTCATAAGCCCGGCAAAAAATCCCTACTGCCAGGTTCTTCGCCTCTGACTAGTTCTGTCCCCTCCCAAGCCCCTTCGACAGTTTCCTCTTCTATCTCCTCGCCCTCTACTTTAGTACAGTCTATAGACTCCCCGATCGTTGCTCACTCTTCTTCCATTTCTAATGTAGTCCCACATTCTGCATCTTTGACTTCCGAAACACTGGAAGCTATTGCAGAATATATTTCAGAGACTGGACCGATGATGGACACTACTCCACCTGAGGTTCCTCATCTCTCTTCTTCGTCTCAACCCCCCCTTCCTTCACAACGTCCTCCTCCTTCTCTGATTACAGGTCTTCCGCTGCCTCCACACGTGGACTTTTCTAACCCTAGTCCATAGATTCCTCTCACTTCCACTTATATCTTTCTCTCCATAAATCATGGCTTATTTACAGTGGAATATCCGAGGCCTCAGGGGTAACCGGGGTGAGCTTCAGGTGTTGCTCTCTCAGTTTTCCCCTGTTGGGGTCTGTTTGCAAGAACCCAAATTACAATCCACTGTTATCAGGCCCTTTTCAGGCTATGATTTGTTATATTCATCGGATCCTTTTCCGATGGAACCTTTAACGAAAGTGCTCTTCTTATACGCACTGGTGTTCCATACCGTCAGCTCTATGTTCCTTCTTCCTTACATTACACCGCAGCCCGTATCCACTTGAATAAGTGGTATACACTCTGTTCTTTATATCTCTCCCTTCGGGGCAATGTCTATCCCAGATGTTGATTTTCTGGTTTCTTCCTTACCGCCACCTTCTATTACTTGGCGATTTTAACGCACACCATTTTCTCTGGGGAGGATCGCACTGTGACTCCCGTGGCATTCAGTTGGAGGCATTTCTTGCTTCTCTTCCCCTCCATGTTTTAAATACGGGTACTCCTACCCATTTTGATCCCGAACTCATTCTTTCTCCTGCATCGATCTTTCCATCTGCTCTTCATCTACTGTCCTTGACTTCACCTGGTCTGTCCTCCCGGACTTACATGACAGCGATCATTTCCCAATCATCCTTAAGTCCCCTCTGTTTTCTCCACCTCCTCATTGCCCACGCTGGCAATTTGACCGGGCGAAATGGGACCTTTACGCACATCTTACTGCCTTTCATGAGGTTCCTACCTCGTCCTCCATTGATGAGGTTTTACATCTCTTTTCGTCCTCCATCTTCACAGCGGCTTCACATTCTATTCCCCAAACCTCGGGCAAGCATCCTCAGAAGTGCGTGCCTTGGTGGTCTCCTGCTTGTGCTCGGGCAGTGCGTTTGAAACGTGCTGCATGGGGCAGGTATCGGTATAACAGAACCACAGAGAGACTCCTTGATTTCAAGCAGAAGAGAGCTATTGCTCGCCGTGTCATACGTGATGCTAAACGCACTTGCTGGCGAGATTACGTTTCTACTGTCACTTCGGCTTCCTCGATGAGTGCAGTCTGGAAGAAAGTGCGGAAATTAAGTGGTAAATTCTCCCCCGACCCGGCTCCTGTTCTTCAGGTTGCTGGTGTCGATATAGCACACCCTCTTGCCGTTGCCACTGAAATTGGTAACCATCTCGTCCGCATTTCTCAGGGGCTCCATCTATGCCCCTCGTTCCTTTCTTCTAAGTCTGCCAGCGAGTTAAAGCCCTTAGATTTTTCTTCTCTTAGAGAAGAATCCTATAATGTGCCTTTTACCCTTCAAGAACTGGAGGCAACACTCTCTGCTTGCCGATCATCGGCAGCTGGGCCAGACGGCATACATATTCGTATGCTACAGCATTTACATCAGTCTGCTCTTACTGTCCTCTTACGACTCTTTAATCTCATATGGTCGCAAGGAGTTATTCCCCAGCTGTGGAAGTCTGCTATTGTTCTCCCTTTTCGAAAACCAGGTACTACGGGACGTGATTCCTCTCACTACCGTCCCATCGCTCTTACCAGTGCAGTTTGCAAGGTGATGGAACGTCTAGTTAATAGACGTTTGATGTGGTATTTAGAGACTCACAATAGTCTCTC
This sequence comes from Cherax destructor, assembly GCA_009830355.1. Lineage (NCBI taxonomy): Eukaryota > Metazoa > Arthropoda > Malacostraca > Decapoda > Parastacidae > Cherax > Cherax destructor. The sequence goes on from WNWK01004669.1 coordinate 85,307, forward strand.
CCCTAGTCAGTATGGCTTCCGTAAGGGCCGTTCTGCCATTGACCCCTTGCTGCGCTTGGATACGTATATTCGTAATGCCTTTGCGAATAACCATTCGGTTATCGCTATCTTTTTCGACCTTGAGAAGGCTTATGATACAACTTGGAGATATAATATCTTGGCCCAGGCCCACTCCTTAGGCCTCCGAGGCAACCTACCATTCTTTCTTAAGGCTTTCTTAACTGACAGACATTTCCGGGTCCGGGTTAGTAATGAACTCTCCCGGAATTTGTCCAAGCTGAAGGTGTCCCCAGGGATGTGTTTGAGCACAACACTTTTTCTGCTTGCTATAAATAATCTGGCATCTGTTCTCCCATCAATATTTGGTCATCGCTCTATGTGGATGACTTTGCTATAGCTTGTGCAGGTGCTGACTGTCACCTCATTGCAGTTTCCCTCCAGCATGCCATCAACCGGGTTTCTGATTGGGCCACCACTCACGGGTTTAAATTTTCTAGTGGCAAAACTCATCAAATTACGTTCACTAGACGTTCAGTGGTCTCTGATCATCCATTGTACCTATACGGCTCACGTATCCCAGAATGTGATACAGTCAGGTTTCTCGGCCTCCTGTTTGACCGCAGATTGTCCTGGAAACCTCACATTACCTCTCTAAGGCGACTTGTCATAGCCGGCTGAACCTCCTTAAAACCCTCGCACATCTTTCATGGGGGGCTGATCGTAGAACTCTCCTTCGCCTACATTCGGCCCTAATTCTATCGAAACTCGATTATGGTGACCAGATATATTCGGCAGCCTCTCCTGCCACTCTTTCCAGCCTTAATCCCATCCATCACCAGGGATTACGCTTATGCCTTGGTGCTTTTCGTTCTTCCCCGGTTGAGAGCCTCTATGTAGAAGCGAACATTCCATCCTTGTCCGATCGTCGTGATGCACATTGCATTCGCTATTATGTTCGCTCTCATGACCTCCGCAATCCTTCCATGTATAGGATTGTCACAGATGTTAGTAGACGCTCGTTATTTGTTCGTCGCCCCTGTTTACTTCGTCCCTTTTCTCTTCGTCTGCATTCACTCTTGTCTTCCCTTCAGCTTCCGCCTTTATATGTTCATGTGGCTTCACCCTTTCCTCTACCCCTTGGGAAGTTCCTGCTGTCCGTGTCTGTTCTATTCCTCTACCTTGCGCGAAAGCCCAACTGCCTACGGCGGCTTCTCGCTCTTTCTTTCTAGACCATTTCCGTTCTCATTCCCATGCCATCGCAGTATACACCGATGGTTCAAAGTCATCTGACGGCGTCGGATTGCAGCAGTGTTTCCGGACAGCGTCGTACGAGGGCATCTATTACCCTCGGCTAGCATATTTACGGCTGAATTGTATGCCATTCTTGTGGCACTTATCCGTATTGCATCTATGCCTGTATCACCATTTGTGGTCGTTTCAGACTCCTTAGTGCTTTACAGGCTATCCGTAAAATTGATACACCTCACCCCTAGTTCTTCGTATCCACCTTTGGTTACGCCGTATCTTTAGCAAGCATAAAGATATTGTCTTTTGTTGGGTCCCTGGTCATGTTGACGTACAGGGCAATGAACAGGCAGACACTGCTGCGCGGTCAGCAGTACATGACCTTCCAGTTTCATATAGAGGTGTTCCTTTCACGGACTATTTTGCGGTCATTGCTACCCACCTTCGCACCCGTTGGCAACAACGCTGGTCTGACCTGATGAATAACAAACTTCATTCTATTAAACCGGTTATAGGTTTCTGGCCTTCTTCTTGTCACCAATGTCGAGGTTGGGAGACTACACTCTCCCGTCTTCGCATCGGCCACACTCATCTTACTCACGGGTATCTCATGGAGAGGCTCCCTGCCCCTCTCTGTGAGCATTGTCAGGTTCCAGTGTCTGTTCGACATATCCTGTTGGACTGCCCACTCTATCAACGAGCACGCAGAATTTACCTCCAACGACGTCTTCGCTCTGCGGCCCTTTCTTTACCTTCCCTTCTTGCAGATGGACCCTCCTTTAATCCTGACTCTCTCTTGACTTTTTGACAGAAACTGACTTACTACACAAACTCTGAAGATTATACCTCTAGCACCTCCCTCAGTCCCTTCTACCTCGATCTCTTGCTACCCTCCACCCCTGCACTATCCACCGTCATCTTGCACTCCATACCCTACTAATCGTCCATCTCCCTCTTACAACCCCCACTTCCTGCATCCTACAATAACCTGCAGCGCTGTATAACCCCTGTGGTTTAGCGCTTCTATTTGATTATAATAATAATGGGGTTACTTCCCTTTTTCTTTTAATGCCACTAGGACCAGGTTGAGAGTCACTGGACCTAACAAAAAATCTGTCCAGGGAGCTCTGTGTCTGGCGGTTCTTTAAAATGTCCTTAAAATGTAACAAGACATTGTCATTAAACATGTCGCATACACGGCGTGCAACATCTTGGTTAGGGTGATAATCATCCATAAAGCCTTGCACATCAGCCCATTTGTCACAGATCTCCCTAATCCTTGAAGAAGGCACCTTCTTCCATCTCAGTTCCACCTCATCCTCCTCTGGACCATTTTCCTGACCTGTGGTCTCTTGTTGCAGTTGCTGTTGAAGCTCTTGCAGATCTTCAGTGGTTAACTCTTCATTGTGCTCCTCCACCAACTCTTCCACATCCTGGGTACAAACATCCAACCCCATGGACTTGCCCAGTTCTACAATTTCTTGCACAACAGGCTCAGGCTCAGAGTTCTGAGGCTCAGCCCCAAAACCTTCAAAATCTAGGACACAGTCTGGCCACAATTTTCTCCAGGCAGAGTTCAAAGTCCTGGTAGTCACTCCCTCCCAAGCCTTACCTATAAGCTTTACACAATGCAGGATATGGAAATGGTCTTTCCAAAACTCCTTTAGGGTCATATCCATGTCTGTGGTTACATCAAAGCACTTTTGAAACATTGCTTTGGTGTAGAGTTTTTTAAAGTTGCAAATGACCTGCTGGTCCATGGGCTGGAAGAGAGGAGTTGTATTAGGGGGCAAGAACTTCACTTTGATGAACTCACAGCCCTGCACAATTTCCTCTGCCAAGTCTGGAGGATGACCAGGAGCATTGTCCATTATCAGGAGACACTTAAGTGGTAAATTATTTTCCTCAAGATATTTCTTCACACTGGGGCCAAACACGTTTTTGAACCAATCAAGGAAAATTTCCCTAGTGACCCATGCCTTTTTGTTAGACTTCCACATCACACAAAAATTAGACTTGGTGATACCACATCTGCCAAACACTCGGGGATTTTCAGAATGATACACCAGTAAAGGCTTCACTTTGCAATCACCACTGGCATTAGCACACATCATGAGAGTGAGCCTGTCTTTCATAGGCTTATGTCCTGGCTGTGCCCTTTCCTCCTTTGTAATGTAGGTCCTGTTTGGCATTTTCTTCCAAAACAGGCCTGTTTCGTCACAATTGAACACTTGTTGGGGTTGGAATTGTTCAGCCTCTATGTACCCCTGGAATTCCTGCACATATTTTTCAGCCGCACTTTTGTCAGAACTGGCTGCCTCACCATACCTCACAACACTATGTATGCCACTTCACTTCTTAAATCTGTCAAACCAGCCTTTGCTGGCTTTAAATTCGTTCACTTCATCACTCGTTGCAGGCATTTTCTTGAGATCATCATGCAACTGCCTTGCTTTTTCACATATTATTGCCAGCGTAACACTATCTCCTGCTAACTGTTTCTCGTTGATCCACACCAACAACAAAGTTTCCACTTGTTCCAGCACTTGAGATCTCTGTTTTGTGACCATACTTGCACCTTTCGCAACAACAGCATCCTTGATTTCCTTTCTCTTGGCCAAAATGGAAGAGATGGTGGAATGGGATTTGCCATAGAGCCTGGCCAGCTCAGTGACACGCACTCCACTTTCATATTTTGCTATCATCTCCTTCTTCAATTCTACCATATTTCTGACATTCTTTACCACAGGCTTGGCACTAGGAGCTTTCTTGGGGCCCATGGTGGCTTATTTAGCAGTTGCAAGCACTAAAAATACTGGAATGACAGTATATATGGTATGAATGCGTGGGTGGTGCGTGGGTAGTGTTCGCTCGCTTGTAAACAATGACACACTGAGTGCCTGGGCGCCCAGCTGGGCCACGGCCACATGCGTACGCATTCGCGACGGATAGCCGACTCGTCGAACTCAGAGTGGCCGCCTAATACCGAGTCAAAAATATTGTAAAAAAACCTGTCGAACACCGATTTGGCCGAGCTCCGACACCGTCGAACACCGGGGGTTCACTGTATATACAAACGTACAGTCACTGGACATGTTCATAGAAGTTCTGCAGCTTGTGGAACTCTTTGAAACATGGTTCTATGCACAGTGGTGTTTTACATTCCTCACACGTAAAACGAGTGTCTCTGCATTTTTGTGGGCAGTTTTTTTGTATATGCACAGACAAAACACTCCTTGTGAGCAGTTTTCTTCAAAGTAGCAGCAGGCAGTTGTGTTAGGTAGTTATCCTAGGTTCATGGTCGTCTGGGTCGTCATTCCTTCCTTCTTACATTCCTTCTTACCTTCCTTCTTACCTTCCTTCCTACCTACCTTCCTAACTTCCTTTCTACCTACCTACCTTCCTTCCTTACTACCTTTCATCTAGTCCTTCCTTTTTTCCTTCTGGTTTCTATATATCCACACAGTCACTGGACACATGCCTAGAACTGCTATAAGCTTCTGGAAGCTGGTTGTTGTGTCTGGGTTATCATTCGTTCCTTCCTTCCTACATTCCTAATTACCTTCCTTTCATCTCGTCCTTCCTTTCTTCCTTCCTTCTGGTTTCTATATACGTATACGCATATATAATCACTGGACACTTCATAGAATTGCTATTAGCTTCTGGAAGCTGGTTGTTGTTTCTGGGTCATCATTCCTTCTTACCTTCCTTCCTCCTGCCTTCCTTCCTGCCTGCCTTTTTACCTTCCTTCCTTCCTTCCTACGTGCTTTCCTACATTCCTTCCTTTCATCTCGTCCTTCCTTTTATCTCGTCCTTCCTTCCTTTCATCTCGTCCTTCCTTCCTTTCATCTCCTCCTTCCTTCCTTTCTTCCTTCTGGTTTCTATATATGTATACGCATACTGTATATAGTCACTGGACACTTCATAGACTGATATTAGGCTTATGGAAGCTGGTTGTTGTGAGTGTGTGGACTTATAAATATGCTGAACTCAGGGTGCAGCTGCTGTCAAAATGACATATTATACCATCACTCGCCACCCTCTGCCTGTCAACACCCATGGGGTCCCATGCTCCTCTTCCCCACAGTCCTTCCTACCTACTTACCTACTTGCCTACCTACCTACTTACCTACTTACTTATTTTCTTTCATTCTTTTTTCTTTCTTCCTTCTAGTATCCTGGGCATTGCTTTCGGTCACAAACTCCTCAAAACCATGAAATTCATCTTCACTGACACTTCCATCTGTGTTAGAGCTATCACTTGGGAAGAGAAGAGTCCCAGATTTGACCAAGTCAGATATTTCTTACCGCTAGGCATGCTGAACAAGGACTACTGAAATGGCATTCCCACAATGCACCACTGGCTCCCAAATTTTTTTTATACTGCACACACTGACCACACAGACCCATTCTCTCACATGTGGGCCTACCAGCTTTCTCCTGCTTGATTTGAGGCCACTAGAATTTATGCGTCTTAATACATCCAAAACAGTGGCTCGTAACACGTATATATACGACCGAAACAGTCAGAGGGTTAAGCAGTAATATATGACGACAATGAACTACAATTACATATTCACCTTCAATTTTTGCAAGATCTGTTGGTCTAAAAAAAACTTGTTTGGCTTTTTGGGGACTCCCAGGAACGTAACCCTATTTTTCCCATAGGTTTTTTAATTATCTAATACAACGTTTTCAGGAACATAACTACCGTGCTAAATGACGGTCTACTGTAATAATAATTGCTCTGTGGCACTTTAAATCTCATACATATTTCATAATAATAAACATGACACAAGGGAGGGTTCCCTGCAGCAGTTCAATTTATCAAATGTCACTGACTGTCATCAGTTATCTGATACTTGGAACAACACCATAAAAAAGTGACCACGACCATCACAGAAAGTTGTTTCTTAATGTACACCAAAATTGAAAGAAATCTGACTGTAAATAATGGAGTTCACTTCTCAGCCTTAGCCGGCCCTTAGCAGCAATGAATTCTGTTCACTCTGTGAAGCCGACTGGATAGAACTGGAGGTGAGAGGCAGTGGTGGTAGCAGGGAGGGAGAGTAGCAGGCATGAAAGGAAGTGACCCCGGATAAGGACTTGGTACCTAAATTCCTTATGGAAGGGGATTCCCCTTCCAAACAATAGCCTCTCTTCCTTCTCTCCTCCTCCCTCTCTTCCTTCTCCCCTCCTCCCTCTCTTCCATCCAGCAACATTAGTCTTCAATAAAGGTAAGTGTCACATTCAGTTCATTCATTTGTGCATGTAAATCTATCTTTAACCCTTTGGGGGGTCCAAGGGGTCTCTCTGAAACTCGTTCTCAGAGTCCACGAATTTAAAAAAATATATATATATATATATATTTTCTTATGAAATGATAGAGAATCTTTTTCCGATCATAACGCCACAAAAATTTTGAAATTTGATCAAAAACTAACGGAATTATGCTTTCGCGAAGTTAGCAGTATCAATAACATTTACACATCGGCGATTTTGCCCTATTTTTGGCAAATTCCAATGTTTCAGTCTACTAAAATTATAGCTATTTCGCTAGAACTCCATTTCTTCTATCGATTGAGTACAAGAAACTGCCTATTTACAAATTTCAACTACCCAAAATAGTGGTCAGAAAATGGCAATTTGGCCAATTTCACACAAATTTCAAACAATGCCAATTTCAAAATAGGGTCCATAATAAACAAGGCAGACATTCCTAGCACTAAAATAACATCTTCTCTGTTCATTAGTCACGTTTGCAGGCCCCTCTTACATTACTTTTGCTTTCCATTTTGTATTTTTATTCTCACAAATAATAGAAGATTTACTGTTATGTATACAACTGCATCATTGTAAAAATGGTATAAATAATATCAACGCACTTGTGCAAGAATATTAGACTCTCCAGTTGATGTGTATTAGACGCATGGTGTAATTTGTTTACTCTTGAACATCGGCCAAAACTGAACATTTTCGCTACTTTGCGCTCAGTTTCAAGGTACTTGTCATTGTGAAACCAGTCAAAATTATATCTATTTCTGTAATATATCATCTATTCTTTAAAATGAGACTAAGAAAGCGAGAATACAAACATAAATACCGTACGAAAATAGACTGCAAAGTCGCTGTTTTAAACCAAAAACACGGTCAGGTTTTTTTTTCCTCATTATGCACTGTGTGGTGCAGGAATTTTTTTATACTGTGCACACTGACTACACAGACCCATTCTATCACATCTAGGCCTAACAGCCTGTTTCTGCTTGATTTGAGGGCGCTAGAATTTAGGCGTACTAGTACGTCAATAACCCCAGGGCGTAAGACGTACTAGTACGACCAAAACCATGATAGGGTTAAATTCCATCAATTTTCTCACTTTCTTTACCAAAGAACTGGCACTAGGAGCTTTCTTTGGGCCCATGGTAGCTTATTTAGTAGTCACACACAATAATCAAGGGCCAAAAAACAATGAATTGTTAATAAATGTTTTGTATGAACTCCTGGGATGATGTTCACTCAAGCATAAACAATGCTACACTGCGTGATAATGTGCGTGGGTGGCGGTCTGCCGGGCTTTGTATGTGCTGGGCACTGGTGGACAAGTTCCATACCAAGCACGAAAACGGAGGTAATACACGAAAACGGAGGTAAAATTTCCCCGAAAAAACTGCACGAAAACTGAAACACACGAAAATGGAGGGTTGACTGTAACTAATAAACAGAGGAAATGTTATTTTAGTGCCAGGAATGCCTGCATTGTTTATTCTGGATGCTGTTTTGAAATTGGAATATTTTTAACTTTGTGTGAAATTAGCAAAATTACCAATTTCTGATCACTTTATTGGCTACTTGAAATAGTTGATTGGGCAGTTTCTTGTGCTCAAGCAATAAAATAGAAGCAATACTAATGAAATAGCTAAGAATTTGGCCAACTGGAATAGGAGTCAAAGTGGGCAAAATTGCTGATACAGTGGTTCCCCTCCTAATGAGCACCCCGGAAATCGTACAATTATGTAAGTATAATATTGTAAGTGCTTGTGGAAGTGTATTTTTCGGGGTCTGAAATAGACTAACCTACGTGACAGTATTTCTTAAGGAAGTAAATTCGTTCGTTAATGGCACTTGAGCAGGCTTCTGGAATGAATTTTGCTCATTAGGCGGGGGACCACTGTACTATGTAAATATCGCCGACACAGTCAAATTTGCGATAGTGTAATTTCATCAATTTTCCACCAAATATCGTACTTTTTGTTTTATTACCTTCATAAAAAGATTCTCTACCATTTCATAATAAAAAATAATTTTTTTTTAAATTCTTGGACCCTGTGGACAATGCGTAGATCTACAGCTTGGACCCTGAAAGGGTTAACTATTTGATGGAGTAATTATATTTTTTATTTCTTTACCAGTCTAATTCAGGACGACAGTAAGGAAACGGATGACATCACATTAGACACTGAAGTGGAGTATCATCTATTTAGTTACGTAATTTTTGCTGCATACAAGTCTCGAAGAATAGGGGAAGAAATGGTCCAGCCCTCTCCAAAAGGTAAACAGTGTGTTATGTTATTTTCCTATTGTCATCAAGGTTCTCACTACATGTCCTAGTATGGGAGATTTAAGGTCTTATAGGCTATAATGATACTTACTCATGATTAACTGCTGTATCTGAAAACTTATTGGTCCTCTCACCATTCCTCTCAAAAGGTTATTTAAACCAACATTATAAAAATAGTTCTATATTAAGAGATATATATAATATATACAGGTCTTACAATCCTAAACATATAACTAGCCTCTCCAAACCACATGGTTCACCTGCCACATTTAACTCTCTTTTTCTTAACATTTCTTCAACCCTCCAGTGTCTTGATACACAGGAATAACAGGGGATGGTGGCACCTTCACTGTAACCTATAACCCTTACCTCTGGCACACCATCTGCCCAGAAACATATCAACAAAAGCCCAGCCTCTACCACCAGCTTAACTTGCATCAGTCATCTTGGAGAAGTGAGGAAGCAGGAGGGCAGGGCTTAGCTAGCTCCTCGTACTCCTAAAACAAAACAATGAAAAAAAAGACTCGCTTTGCACACTCTACACATGTACCCCACAATACATCTTATTTACTTACAATGAGACATGCAACTTATAAATTAGTACTTATTTAAATGTGTGTATTTATAACCTATTATATTGAGAAAATCAGGTTAATTCAGCTTCTTTAAGTCTTAAGGGTGGCCTAACCTCAAAACATTTAAGCAGTAATTCTGATTAATTCAATATACAGTGGACCCTCGGTTAACGAATACCCCGGAAATCGTGCAATTATGTAAGTATAATTTTGTAAGTTCTTGTGGAAGTGTGTTTTTGGGGGTCTGAAATAGACTAACCTACATGACATTATTTCTTAAGGACGTAAATTCGTTCGATAATGGCACTTGAGCAGGCTTCTGCAATGAATTTTTTTCGTTAACCGAGGGTCCACTGTAATTAGGTATTCATGTTACTTAATTACAACAATACATGCTGGGTTCCATAGCCTCCATAACAAGTCCATAACACCCCATAACACAGTGGTCCCTCAACTAACTGGAACTTAATCCGTTCCAGGAGCTAGTTCTTAACACGAAAAGTTTGTAATTCGAAACCTTGTTTCCCATAAGAAATAATATAAATACAATTAATCTGTTCCAGACATCCAAAAATATTCACAAAAAATACATTTTAATACTAAATAATAAAAAAACAGATTAATAAATAACATTTACTTACCTTTATTGAAGAGAGTTGCAGGCATCTGGAAGATAGGGAGGATGACAGGGGGAGTGTGTTAGTGTTTGGAAGGGGAATCCCCCTCCATAAAGACTTCAGGTAACAAGTCCTTATCTGGGGTTACTTCCCTTCTTGGTCTTTTAATGCCATTAGGACCAGCTTGAGAGTCACTGGATCCTGCCTCGTGAAATAACTGTCCACAGTCCTCTGTTTCTGGCGACTTTAATATTTTCCTGAAGTGCAACATGGCTCTGTCACTGAAGTGGTTGCACAGTCAACAATTCCATGAAAAAGTCCTTAGTGACCCATGCATTAGTGTTAGGCTTCAATACACACACAAATTATTCCTGTTAACATTGTTTCTTGAAGGCTCTGGGATTTTCTGCGTGATACACCAGTAAAGGCTTCACTTTAAAATCACCACTGGCATTGGCACACATCATAAGAGTTAGCCTGTCTTTCATAGGCTTGTGTTTTGGCAGTGCCTTTTCCTCCTGAGTAATGAAGGTCCTGTTGGGCATTTTCTTCCAATGTTGTGGTAGTAGTTGTAGTAGTGATGGTACAGTGTTGGGTTAGTAGTTGTAGTAAAGATGGTACAATATTGCGGTAGTAGTTGTAGTAATGATGGTACAGTGTTATGGTAGTAGTTGTAGTAGTGATGGTACACTGTTGTGTGATGGTACACTGTCATGTGAAGACAGCCAATCATATGGATTCTTAACTGTACAATCCAGGGCAGCACAGATTTCTGACAGGGTGCTCCTGCCTTTTACAACTCCTAGTTTATTAACAGGCCTGTTTCATCACAATTAAACACTTGTTGGGGGAGGAATTCTTCAGCCTCTACGAACCCCTTAAATTCACATGTGAAACTCTCCTAACATAAAAGTGATCAAGTTCTATGCCAAACAAGCCCACAGTCACGCTCAGACAAAACTGTTAGGAAAAGGCACCATCACAACACAGTGCTGGCCACGCACTGGCGTTGATGTGTTTTACCTAAATTACAACAAGCAACCTTATAAACTAATGAGTGAACTTTGTACATACAGTGGACCCTCGGTTAACGAACACCCCGGAAATCGTGCAAGTATGTAAGTATAATATTGTAAGTGCTTGTGGAAGTGTATTTTTGGGGGTCTGAAATAGACTAACCTACATGACATTATTTCTTAAGGACGTAAATTCGTTCGGTAATGGCACTTGAGCAGGCTTCTGCAATGAATTTTTTTTGTTAACCGAGGGTCCACTGTACTACCCTGAGAAGTGGCATTTAGTAACATAACACAAGTGCTAAGTATCACAACTATTGATTTCCCATCTATCTCGATACGTATGACACCACAAAAAAAAATTTGTTTGAAGCAGGAACACTATCCAAGAATAGTGAAAAGAAAAAAAAATTTTACTTATTAAATTCTATGTAGAAGGAAAGATCACATAACCAACCCTATCTTACAGCAATCTTCAGTAAACAAAACTGGTTTCCCATGACATACCTCTGCGAGAATCAGGAGAACACGAGAGAGGAGAAATATCAGGCCCCAAAAACAGGGTGAATAGTCACATAACTTTTGTTGGCAGGACTGTGGCCATAAAACACTGGAGTCATCACCAAAGACTCCTCACCAAGGTGGACCTACCAGGCCGGAACCTACATGTCATTCCAAGGACCCTGGAGTCACCCCAGTGGTGATCAAAAAAAAAAATTAAGTCCTGAAGAAGCAAAACACCTCGATCATGTGACATGACCCAAAAAGTGGGGGGGCATCACCACCAGCCCCACATTCACCCAAAACTTTAGGTCCAACAGCCCCTATACCAACATAACACACAGGTGAGGCGTACCAGCCAACACCTAAAAAAAAACGGAGCATACCTTACCTAGGCATGGCACCTGATGTGACTACCCCCAAAACACTCGATAGGTAATTCTGATACCTCCAACTCTGCTCAACCTGCCCTTCTCCTTTGGGTGGTCCAAGGTTCCATCTACTTGTCTACCGCAAATCACTGCAAAGCAAAAACAGATAAGTGATCTATACACTACATCATGTACATTAAACACGAGACAAGGCATCAGCAACTACATTCTCCGCTCCCTTCACGTAATGAATCACCAGATTAAGAGGTTGGAGAAACAAGGCCCACCTAGTGAGTCTCTGGTTGTGGTTCCTCATTAAGTGAAGGAAACGTAAAGGATTATGGTCACTATAAACAGTTATAGGATAGATTGACGCTGATACATACACTCAAACTGTTGCACAGCCAACACTAAAGCAAGAGCCTTCTTTTCTATGGTGGCATAGTTCTTTTGATGTTTTTAAGTTTTGCCTAAAGTAACTGACTGGCAATAACTGTCCTGCTACCTCTTGTAGTAAGACAGCCCCAACACCAGTATCACTGGCATCTACCTGTAGGGCAAATGGTAGATCAAAATTTGGACTAGTCAGCACAGGAGCACTAGTAAGCAGAGCCTTTACCCATTCAAATGCCCTCTGACACTTCATTTCCCACACAAATTTTCGCTTAGGGCTAGTAAGGTGTGTGAGTGGGGAGATTACCTTTGACAGATTCGGACAGAACTTTCTGTAAAATGTTACCATGCCAACAAAACGCATAATCTCCTTTCGGTTCTTTGGTACAGGATAATTGTCTATAGCCTCCACCTTGGCATTCACTGGGGCCACTTTCCCTGGCCAATAACATGTCCTAGAAAGGTTACCTAGGGCTTGCCCAAAAACACTTTTGCCAAATTAACTGTGAGCTGAGCACCAGCCAGCCTAGAGAAAAGCCCCTAAGCTGCCTCACATGCTCTGTCCAACAGTCTCTAAAATAAGGTCATCAATATAACATCGCACCCCATCTAACTCCCTGCATCCTGCGTTAAAACAGGAAGGTGCGTTACAAGCCCAAATGGGAGAACCTTGTGCTGAAAGAGCCCATCTGGCGTTACAAAAGCAGAATGTCACTGGCACGTGGGGTTAAAGGTATCTGGTAATATCCCTTCAACAGATCTAGCTTACTGACATATTTAGCTCCTCCCACCGCATCAATGACATTATCCATCCTGGGAAAGGGGAAAAACAATCAGCCTTAGTTAAATTAACCCTTTGGGTAGTCAGTGCACATCCTCATGGTGCCATCTGGTTTGGGAACCATTAAGCAGGGGGATGTCCATTTTCACTCTTGCTCAGTATTAAAATTATTGTCAAGAAAGAAATTTCACCTCCTTCTCCACACTTGCCCTCTTTTGTGGGTTCTTTTGGGTAAGGACCTGCCAAATTGGTTCAACTTCCCATACATCTATATCATGGGGTTTTAAGTTGCTTACTCGAGGAATATCCCAAACAAATCCCCAAAATGAAGAGAAGCTGAACCATCTCGGCAATCCTTTCCTTACTAAGGCCTAACATACATTGTGTAGGGTCCTTTAACAATGCCCTGTTGCTAAGATGTACATCTGTGGTTTCCTGCAAATCAGTGTCCAACCCTGGATCCCTTACTAAATTAACACTCGCCACAGCTCTTTGATGATACTTTTTTAGCCAGTTTATATGCACCTCACGTTCAGACTAGGGATGTATCGGATATCTGTATCCGCATCCGCATTCCCGGAACATCAGCACAAATTCTTACATCCGCATCCGTATTTTTTTCTAAATGAGACATCCGCATCCATATTTTTCCTAAATGATACATCCGCATCCGCAATCACGGTTAAATAAATATCCGCATCTGCATCCGGGCCTAACAAAGCGGATGTGGCGGATATTATAACCTAAATTACAGAGCTTGCATGTTTGTTTCCCACAAACTTGTTCTTATGCTTTACAAATTAACATTGCAGCTTCAAATATTATAACTTAATGACCTGGGGCAGAGAGAGAGAACATAAGAAAGGAGGAACACTGCAGCAGGCCTGTTGACCCATACTAGGCAGGTCCTTCACAATCCATCCCACTAATAGAATATTTGCCCAACCAAATTTTCAATGCTACGCAAGAAATAAGCTTTGATAATTCTATTTACTCAAGTGCGAATACCACTTAAAACCAACCCCTCTCACTCATGAATTTATCCAACCTAAATTTGAAACTACCCAAGGTCCTAGCTTCAATAACCCTACTAGGCTGATAAATTAGACACATATGCAACACTTGGATATAAATTAGACACATATGCAACACTTGGGTATCTTTATTGAGGAAGCGTTTCGCCACAGTGGCTTCATCAGTCAATACAAAGTACAGTGGACCTCGGTTAACGAATACCCCGGAAATCGTGCAATTATGTAAGTATAATTTTGTAAGTTCTTGTGGAAGTGTATTTTGGGGGTCTGAAATAGACAACCTACGTGAAATTTTTCCTTAAGGGAGTAAATTCGTTCGGTAATGGCACTTGAGCAGACTTCAGGAGTGAAGTTTTACGAAACTCGGGGGTCCACTGTAGAAGGTGTAAGGAGAGGAGGAGTTTGTGTCTAATTTATAACTGTAGGTTGTCTGAACCATTCATCAACACTTGGATATCTTTGTTGAGAAACGTTTCGCCACACAGTGGTTTCATCAGTCCATACAAAGGAGAATCGTGAAGAACAGGAGGAGTTTGAGGTAATCAGTCACTCAGCCTGGAGTTGCTGTCTGACACAGCAACATCTTGGTATCTTAATACAGGGGAATTCTTCACTTGCCTAACCCTTGGCCACCACCTACTTCCACATTGGTCAAATGTGACACCTACGACTGCTGCACCTCTCCTGCCTACAGTATATAAGTCACTTCTTCACATATGTTGTATTAATATCAAGATTGATGGACTGACAACATCGAGTCAAGGCTAAGGGACTGATTACATTATTCTCCGTTGTATGGACTGATGAAGCCACTGTGTGGCGAAACTTGTCCTCAATAAAGATACCCAAGTGTTGCATATGTGTCTAATTTATCAACTTGTTGGTTCTCTGAACCATTCATCTAAAAACTTTACTAGGCAGAGAGAGTGGCTGTGTAGTGTGCCATGTGTGACTGTGTGTGACACACACACACAGTAACACTGTGTGTGAACACACACAGTAACACTGTGGAGTGTATAAATGGAAAACGGGAATTAATATAGGGATGTAAATAGCGTTTGATAAACATATTAGGTTGGATAAACACATGAGTGAGAGGGGTTGGATTTGAGTGGGACTTGCACATGAGTAAATAGAATTATAAAAGCTTTTGCTTGGGTTTAGCGCTTCCCCATGATTATAATAATAATTGGAAAGGAAGCACATAAGCAGTATAATGTGATCCTTTATTGACAGCGTTTCGCCCACGCAGTCAAACTTTATCGAATCACAAACAGATCCGCATCCGCCCGGATGTCAAGATGTGACATTCGTAATCCACATCTGCATTTTACTGTAAGCAGATATCCACATCCGCATTTTACTGTAAGCAGATATCCGAATCCGCATCTGCAAAATAATAGACATCCATATACACATCCGCATCTGCGGATGTCTAAATTTCCATCCGATACATCCCTAGTTCAGATTTCCACCGCCCAGGTGTGTGGATTCTGTAATTCTGATCAGTGACTTTTTCCACCACCTTGTATGGCCCACTGTGCTTCGCTTTAAGGCTTTACCAGGCACCGGTTCCAATGCTAGTACCTCCTCTCCAACTTCAAAGGATGGGCACAGCTTTGCGGTCAAACAGTCTCTTCATCTTGGTTTTGGCTGTTGTGCAGGTTCTCAGACACCAGACACTTCATGAGCCAAACGGTCTCTGAAAGTGAGAAAAATCCTCCGAGGTGCAGCCTCACGACCCTCACCAAGCCAGTGCTCCTTCAAAATCGTCAGTGGCCCTTTTCTTGGTGACGATAAATCAGTTCGAAGGAACTATAGTGTAACGAGTCCTGAGTGCTGTCCCTCACGGCAAATAAAGGAGGGATACCCTCATCCCAGTCCTTTTGGTACTGGGTGCAAAAAAGCACGAAGCATAGTCTTGAGAGACTGGTGAAACCGCTCCACTGCCCTTGACTCTCTGGGTGATATGCAGTGGAGGTGGTCCTTTAACATTAAACTCCTCCAAAACTGTACGAAAATGTTTAGACGTAAAGTTTGACCCCTGATCTGTTTGAATTTCCTTAGGGATTCCTACTTTGGTAAAAAACTTCACCAAGATAATTCTTACTGCTAGGCATGCTGAACAAGGACTACTGAAATGGCGTTCCCACAATGCAGCACTGGTTGCCCGATTTTTTATACTGCACACACTGACCACACAGACCCATTCTCTCATATGTAGGCCTGCAGCTTTCTCCTGCTTGATTTGAGGCCGCTAGAATTTAGCGTATAGATCGTCCGAAACAGTGGCTCGTAAGGCATATATATACGATCGAAACAGTCAAAGGGTTAACGAAAGTTGCTCTTCTTATAAGCACTGGTATTCCATACCATCAGCTCTGTTCATTCTTCTCTACATTACACTGCAGCCCATATCCACTTGAATAAGCGGTATACACTGTTCTTTATATCTCTCTCCTTCTCGGGCATTGTCTATCTCAGATGTTGATTTTCTGGTTTCTTCCTTGCCACCACCTCTTCTGTTACTTGGCGATTTTGGCACACCATTTTCTCTGGGGGGTCGCACTGTGACTCCCATGGCGTTCAGTTGGGGCATTTCTTGCTTCTCTCCCCTCCATGTTTTAAATTCAGGTACTCCCACCCATTTTGATCCTCGAACTCATTCTTTCTCTTGCATTGATCTCTCCATCTGCTCTTTCTCAACTGTCCTTGACTTCATCTGGTCTGTCCTCCGGACCTACATGAGAGCGATCATTTCCAATCATCCTCATGTCCCCTTCGTATTCTCCACCTCCTCGTAGCCCACACTGGCAATTTGACCCGCGAAATGGGACCTTTACACACATCGTACTGCCTTTCATGAGGCTCCTTCCTCGTCCTCCATTGATGAGGTTTTCATCTCTTCTCGTCCTCCGTCTTACACCGCATCACATTCTATCCCCCAAACCTCGGGCAAGCATTCTCAGAAGGTGTGCCTTGGTGGTCTCCTGCTTGTGCTCGGTCAGTACGTTTGAAACGCCCTGCGTGGGCAGGTACCGGTATAACAGGACTACAGAGAGACTCCTTGATTTTAAACAGAGGAGAGCAATTGCTCGCTGTGTCATACTACACTAACGCACTTGCTGGCGGGATTACGTTTCCACTATCACTTCGAGCTTCCTCAATGAGTGCAGTCTGGAAGAAAATACGGAAATTGGTGGTAAATTCTCCCCTGACCAAGCTCCTGTTCTTCGGGTTGCCGGTGTCGATATAGCTTACCCTCTTGCCATTGCCACTGAAATTGGTAATCATCTGGTCCGCATTTCTCAGGGGCTCCATCTTGCCCTCATTCCTTTCTTCTAAGTCTGCCAGCGAGTTAAAGCCCTTAGATTTTCTTCTCAGAAAAGAATCTTATGTGCCTTTACCTTTCAGAACTGGAGGCAACACACTCCGCTTGCCAATCATCGGCAGCTGGGCCAGGCGGCATACATATTCATATGCTACAGCATTTACATCAGTCTGCTCTTACTGTCCTCTTACGACTCTTTAATCTTATATGGTCGCAAGGAGTTATTCCCCAGCTGTGGAAGTCTGCTATTGTTCTTCCTTTTCGCAAACCCGGGTACTACGGGACATGATGCCTCCACTACTGTCCCATTGCTCTTACCAGTGCAGTATGCAAGGTGATGGAATGTCTAGTTAATAGCGTTTGATGTGGTACTTAGAGACGCACAGTAGTCTCTCCACTAGTAATATGGCTTTCGTAAGGGCCGTTCTGCCATTGACCCCTTACTTGCTTGGATACGTATACAGTGGTCCCCCGCCGAGCAAAATTTATTTCAGGCAGCCTACTCAAGTGCCATTACCAAATGAATTTACTTTCTTAAGAAATAATGTCACGTAGGTTGTCTATTTCATACCCCAAAATACACTTCCACAAGCACTTTATTATCCATGTGTATCGTTTCCAGGGTGCTCGTTGGTGGAGGACCACTGTATTTGTAATGCCTTTGCTAATAACCACTTGGTTATTGCCATCTTTGACCTTGAGAAGGCTTATGACAACTTGGAGGTATAATATCTTGCCCCAGGCCCACTCCTTAGGCCTCTGTGGCAACTACCATTTTCCTTAAGGCCTTCTTAA
Source organism: Cherax destructor (assembly GCA_009830355.1). Classification (NCBI taxonomy): domain Eukaryota; kingdom Metazoa; phylum Arthropoda; class Malacostraca; order Decapoda; family Parastacidae; genus Cherax; species Cherax destructor. The sequence goes on from WNWK01004669.1 coordinate 103,524, forward strand.
CTGAAAGACATTTCTGTGTCCGGGTTAGTAATGAGCTTTCCCGAATTTGTCCAAGCTGGTGTCCCCCAGGGTTGTGTTCTGAGCACAACACTCTTTCTCCTTGCTATAAATAATCTGGCATCTGTTCTCCCATCCAATATTTGGTCATTGCTCTATGTGGATGACTTTGCTATGTTAATGCAGGTGCTGACTGTCACCTCATTGCAGTTTCCCTCCAGCATGCCATCAACCAGGTTTCTGATTGGGCCACCACTCACGGGTTTAAATTTTCTAGTGGCAAAACTCATCAAATTACGTTCACTAGACGTTCAGTGGTCTCTGATCATCCATTGTACCTATACGGCTCACGTATCCCAGAACGTGATACAGTCAGGTTTCTCGGCCTCCTGTTTGACTGCGATTGTCCTGAAACCTCAATTACCTCTCTGAAGGCACTTGTCATAGCCGGCTGAACCTCCTTAAAACCCTCGCACATCTTTCATGGGGGCTGATCGTAGAACTCTCCTTCGCCTACATTCAGCCCTAATTTTATCGAAACTCGATTATGGTGACCAGATATATTCGGCAGCCTCCTGCCACTCTTTCCATGCCTTAATCCCATCCATCACCAGGGATTAGCTTATGCCTTGGTGCTTTTCGTTCTTCCCGTTGAGAGCCTCTATGTAGAAGCGAACATTCCATCCTTGTCCGATCGTCGGATGCACATTGCATTCGCTATTATGTTCGCTCTCATGACCTCCGCAATCCTTCCATGTATAGGATTGTACAGATGTTAGTAGACGCCTTATTTGCGCCCTGTACTTCTCTGTCACTTCCTCTTTTTCAGCTCCTTATTGTCATGACATCTCTACGATTCCTCTGCTGTCTTCCTCTACCTGCCAAGCCCAACTCCTCCCTTTTGCTTCTTGACATCTTCTCTCCATCCTCCCTTTCCTGCTTCCGGTCCTCTCTTAGCCTCTTCGGGTAAAGCCGGTCTAATGCCTTTGGTCAGGATATCCCCCCTCCCTCCTCTTCTCCTAGTTTTCCCAGTTTTCCCTGGGAGCTTTCCTCAGGCATTCTAGTTCCTAGGTAGGGGAAGGGTATCGTAGTCCATCCCATTCCGTTGAGGTCCTTGGCGGTGGTGTAGTTTGCCGTGGAATCTGATCGCCTGGGGATGTCCCGATCCTCTCCGGTCACCCGGGGTGGCTTGGGTATCTTTCGGCGACGGGTGTATCTCTGGAGGCCACCTTCGGATTCCGGGGTGGTGGCCGAAGGCGGTATGCTTTGAGTGGATATCCGGCCGCCTCTCTTTGTCCGCCGAGATGGCTCGGTGGATGTGAGGTTGCTATCCCGGATTGCTGGTTTACTGGCGTGAAGGGTAGGGTATGGCACGGGTTCCATGCAGCATCTGCACTACTTGCGGTGTTGAGGTCCTCTTGGGCACGGAGGGGGATTTGCGCTCCCTTTCATTCCTCCTAGGACCTATTCCTCCACGTTCCCCTTTTTATTCTTTTTTATTTTTATTTTCTTTTCTTTCTTTTTTTTTCTTAAAAATAAAAAGAAAGAAGTAACCTAACCATGGCTGACCCAATCCATGAACCCACTACCCCCGGGCCCCTTCCTGATACCGCACCCAGTACTGACCCTGCCTCGTTAACGGATGACTCTTTGGACACCTCTCATGCCCCTGTACCTCTTGCTGGTGCTGGTTCGTCACCTGCTTCAGGTACCAGGGTCCCGACTGGCCCTTTCGATACGTCTGACCTTCGCTCTTCTCTGACCTTGATTCCGGCTTCTCCTCGACGGTGCGGATTTCGAATCGCTCGCCCGTCTCCCATCGGACCACCCCGTCCCACACAAAAACGACCAAGACCACACATGACGATTCGACACTCCTTCTCGTTCATCGCAGAAACGACCAGCTCGTCACCACTCCCTTAAATCTCTGTTTCAAACTACTCAATGGACAAAGTTTTTACTCTTCGTCCAACTCTCCTAATACCTATCTTTCAGACCATAGTATTGGTAAGGCTCTACTACGCCATGTTGGTCAAAACATCTCATTTCACGCTCTCAAGAGCGGCACTCGCATCATCACGGTCCAGAATGCTGGCCAAGCTCGGATCTTTCTCTTCTTACGACCATTGACAATACACCTGTTACTATTGACAAGCACCATTCCTCAATTCTTGTTGTGGTTCTGTCATTTTGCCCCACACCATTGTCCAACGGAATTTCCAGACATGTGGTGATGACATTTTCGAGCAGCTTGAGCTCCAAGAACTCCCTATCCTTAAAGTTGACACTTTTGTCCTCCCAGCCAATAAGCGAAGACGTTATCCTTGCAATATAGCTCGTTTAACGTTTGACTGCCGAGAACTGCCACCTTCGGTCTACATTGCAGGTCAACGTTTACAAGTTCGAAAGGTGACTCTACACCGCAGCAGTGTAGAAACTGCTGGCGTTTGGTCATCCAGCAAAATATTGCAGGTCCATGGCCGAATGCCCAGTCTGTGGTGCTGACGACCATGCCAGTTCTTCTTGTACTCTACCTCCCTCTTGCCTTAACTGTCATGAGGCACATCCTTCATATTCTCGCCGTTGTCAGGTTTACCTGAATGAGCGGGAAATCCGTTGTCTCAAAGAGGCGGAAGGCTTCTCCTATGCTATGGCTGTCTCTCATCTTCGCCTTCAAGGGAAACTTCCGTATTTCTTATTCTCGCATTGCTAAACGTCGCCCCGCTTCTGGGGTCCCAACTTCCACGGCTTCCTCTGTGGTTGCCTCATCCGCAATCACCCTGTCTCGAATCCTTTTGATATTCTTGGCTCCGAGGTCCCTACCTCGGCTTCCCATACTGTCCACACTCCTTCTCTACTCACTCGCACAATCCTGAGTCTACACGTCCTCGTTCTCACCTAAACCTCAGCGCCC